>JAOXOE010028966.1:0-15207 GCA_028565055.1 Phoeniculus purpureus
GGCTAAATGACCTTTGGAGGTTCCTGTCTACCTCCTTTAATCTATGATTTTACAATTCTTTCCGTTTTTATTCTCTTGTACCACCAGATATATATATATATATATATGGTCCATGTATATAGCTTGATTCCATACAGACTTTTAACGTCAGACAGTATAATAGCATTTCATAACTTCTTTAATTAGACAGATCAAAACCCTACTTCTGTAATCTTTCCATACATGAGCTTTTAAGTACTATCATTCCAAGCTGAACCTATTTTAAATATGTACATATCCTGGATCTCTTTGGAAATCTGTATCCATTTCTTGATGAATACTACCTAATATTTGGTCAAGCTGAATAAAAAAAAGAGATTTTATACACTCTTACAACCTTCAGAGGCATTTAAATTTTCACCCACCAATAACTGATGGAACTGAAAAAAGTTATGAACCTGAGGTATAGATTTGTTCTAAAATATGAGTGTATTTAGCTGTAAAGGTAATTCAAACTGGCCTCAGCTGCTTTGTGAGTGAGTTACTAAGACAACTTGTTTCTTGCAAAATCTTTTATACTTTTGGTGAGAAAACAATTAGTTTTTACCTGTTTCAGTGATTCAGCCATTTTTAAGATCACAAAGGTTAAGTTCTTTATGTTTTCCCCTTAAATTTTGTTCAGCTCCCACTAAGACTCTTAGAAAGACAGAGGTAGAGAGATTTTCATAGGTCATAGGTTATAAAGCAGACAATTTGTGGAGATTTGTGCCTAAAGGAAAAGAAAACAAGAAAAAGTTTTTCTTCATGCCTTAGAAAACTTACTTATCCCAGTATTGATAAAGTTCTTATCATGGGCTTTATATGGTGAGTCATAATTAAGCAATTAATTTAGTTAATGTCCTAACGTGCTGAAACAAAGACAAAACTTACAAATAGCAGGCAAAAAAAGGGAAACTAACTCAATTTGGGGATAAAAAAACAACATGCATTTAATTCATCCCACATTAAAAAATTAACCCCGCACAAAGAATTCATCGCACATAAAACCACCACCACCAAAGCTCAAGCTTGTCTTTACATTCTAAGTAAAAAAGCCAAGCACTTAGCAAACCAGGCAATGGTTATACATCACATCAACAGACTCCAGACTATCCTCATATTTACGAAGATCAAACCCAAGCAAAATCTGGTAGGAACGAATAAGTTCCTCCGAGAAGGTATTTTGCCTAATCCTGGTGAGAAGCATTGAGTCATAGAATGGTTTATAACATCCCTGTCAGAAGTGTTAATGTGTGGTTTGTGGACTACATAAAGATGGGTTTGTAACCTTAAACACAGCGCTGTTCTATGTTCCACACTGACTTCATAAGGATTAAAGCTGGGCAATCTTTTTCTTGTCTGACCTTGATTTAGCTACATGGAGCTTTGTCACACACTCACACTCACATTTTGGTACTGTTTAGCAGCAACAGAAATATTTCTGAAGACCAAGTGTCTGCATACGTTATTTTACTTTTGCTTTTCTTTTACTCATATAACTCTTATTTTTATAGACATATTAGTAACGATTCATTACCTGATATAGGGCAAAACCCATAAGACTTTATAATTTAATGATGCAGCATGGAATGGATGATAACAGGGGCCTTGACAATCGCTCCCACTATACTGAGGAGCTTCTGCTGTGAAAAGGTGTACAGGTATTAGATGAGAAGAGTGAAGGCACAGGCTGAGAATGACCGACCAAGTCAAACTTGGGAGCCGGGCAAAACAAATTGGAGGATAACAAAAATAATGAAGAATAAGTATTTAATATATGTAGATTATACTGTATACAGAAAATTTGAGTGATATGTTGACATGCAGACCAATGAAGATGAAGCAAGCTGTGGAATAAGTTCACAAGCAGATTAAATGAACCTATGTAGATCCTAGAATTAAAGAAAACTTTAGTATCATATGCCTCTTGTTGAAGAATTGGTGAAGCAGAAGAATTGCAGTGTTCAGATCAAAGGCAAGAGTAGCAGAAATATCAGCATAAGAGCACAAAAAAGGGTTGTATTCCTTAATAATGTTATTTTTCCTGCTAGAAATAGAAATGAAGTAGTACTTCATTTTTGTTTACAGTATTAGTATTTCAATTACACTAAGAATAAATTATTTGTTTTATAAATAAAACACATCCGTTTATTGCCTATAGCAAGATTTGGAAAGTTACATTGAAATAAATTTGTTCTCCAACCTCTAAAACTCACTTTTTACTGCTTAGACTAGACCTATCACAGAGGAAAGGTATGCTGAGTTATGGCATAAGTCTTTTCAACAACGACTAAGGTTTGCAGACAATTTCTTGAGGCTTAGTCTGCTCAGCTAACTTTTCAGTAAAAATGAGCCTTCAAGCTTTTGTCCTGCCTCATATGTCAGCAGAGATTGGAGACTGTTTCTAGGATGTTAGTGTTGCGAGCAGATGAAAGTTAACATTTATTAGGGGTGTATTTATTATTAGTTAAAGTCTACGAATGCAAAGAAGAAATTAAAAAGCAGATTAGTTAGTGGTATAGCTTTAAACATACTCTTGGTTGTTATAGCTTCAGTCCAGAAGGAAAGAAATAAGAGAATCAAGGACTATCTAGTAAAAATGAAATATTATAATGGATACTGATGCTTCACTGGAGAGTCACCAACCATCAATCATACATCCTGACATTAAAGAATTACTCTATTTGATAGTTTCATTCTATGTATATTGTTCAACTCCAGACCAGGCAAATTTCTTACCATCAGACAGGCAGACCTACAAATATTCAGAACTGTCTATCACTCTTTCAATTTCTCTATTGTTTTCAACACTATCTCAAAGGCCTAATTACAAGCCTTTAAATAAAAATCTACTAATTAAAACCTTTTTCAGGGTAAAAGAAAGAACTATTAATAAGGAAAACAAATCCTGCAATTATTCACTAATATGACTAATCTGCTGCTCTTGTTAAACCTGCTTTTACTGAAAAATTAAGACTGCAACTCTTAGTAGATGTTTTACCACTTGATCTAGACAGAACCAAGAAATAGCAGCTTACTCGATTAATACTTAAATTAATCAAATTTTTCCTGAAATTTAACTTTTTGTAGAGTCATAGAAATGTTTATATTGCAAAAGACCTTTAAGTCCAACAAACAACATAGCACTGCTGAGCCCACAAATAAGGCACATCTGCATGTCCTTTAAATGTCTCCAGGAATGAGGACTCCACCAGTTCCCAAGGAATAAATTTTTCCTAATATCTATCCAGCCTAAACCTCCTCTGTGCAACTTCCAACCATTTCCTCTAGCCCTATCGTTCGTTAATGGGGAGAAGAGACTCAGAGACATCTCACTACAATCTCCTTTTGGGTAGTCAGTTGTAGACAGCAACAAGGTCTCCTCTGAGCCTCCTTTTGTCCAGGTAAAATCACTCAGTTCCCTCAACTACTCCTCGTAATACTTATGCTCTAGACCCCTCACTATCTTGGTTTCCTTTCTTGGACACACTCCAGCAAGTCAATGTCATTCTTGGAGTGAAGGCCTGGGACTAAACAGGCTATGGGAGGAGTGGCCTCATGAGCACTGAGTACAATGGGACAATCACTTCCCTACTGCTAACCATACTCTCTGATATAAGCCAGATTGCTGTCAGTCTTCTGGGCCATCTGCTGGCTCATATTCAGCTGTTGACCAGCTCTCCCCATGTTCTTTTCATCTGGGAAATTTTCCAACAGTATTTCCCAAGCCTATATGAGGTTGTTTTGTCTCCTGTTCTTCACTTAATTCCCACTAAATAAATATTAGCAGAAATGTTCAAATAAAACTCCATAGCTCCATAATTGCTCAAAAATTAGATCAAATTGTACTTCTTCATTTAAAGATTAAATGATGGCTATTAGATCCTGCAGGATTTTTCCAGGCAATGACTACCATGAAGAAATCTCTTAATGATTCCATTTCTTCTCAGTGTTTGCGCTGAAAAGATGGACGGGATTAGTTTTTAAAATCACAAAGGTGTACTGTGTTCTTGAACTAGATGTGGCTCAGAGAAATCTCAAGTCTATATTCCCTGGCAACACTGTCTCATGTGACTATCAACATAATTTTCTCATATTTTAGCTTGTTTTGTGTACAGGAAAAATGCATAAGAATCATGCCTTAGCTATCACCCATCATACATGCTCATAGCATTCTTCTTCAGATATCACTGGTCTATGGCAGGACCTTCACCAAATTTTCTGCAAAAATAAAACTGATCTCAGTTTTTTAAAATTTTAAGTGTGATTTTGTTAAAATAAGACAATATAAGTTTTCAAGACTACTTCCCCTTACTTCCCAATTGTTCCTGTCAGTTAAGTGAAACCCTTCTAGTACAATACCTGGTATTGAGAAATACATGGATTCTAATACTAATGCCCGTTTTACCCCTGATTGGAGGGCTGTGGTCGTGAATACCAGTGTAAGTACCAGTGCCTGGAAAGATATTTTTTTTTATTTTTTTACTTTTACATTAGATTTTTATACATGAAGAAGATATGTGTCCATTCAGAACTTTCAATTCAATGCAAAATAACAAAGGATGATGCAAATTCTTATGATCTGCATCTTGCACCAAAAATAGTTGAGAATTTAGTTTTTGCTGTTCTGCATCTTTTATTCTTATCTGTTCATTTTATGGCTGCAAGAGAAGCAGGAACAAGTGTATTAATATGGGACTGTTGAAAAGGGCATAAGTTTAATAATCCACCTTTCTAACTGGAATCAATAGGTCTTCTATTGATCAATAGATCAATATAATGAAGACCATAACTCTAGGAACGAAATCCAAAAAGAGAGGCAAAGATTTTTGCAATGAAACATGCAACACAGAACAAGGTTGGCCAAATGTTTATGTTAAAGTTGACTGTGTGAATTTGTTCCAGTTTAGATAAGCAAATTCTTTGGATAGTTTAAAACAGAGGACCACTTACAAGGCTCAGAATCTAACCATTCTGGGTTTTTCATCTATCCAATGAAGTCAAGAAAAAATACTGTCTGTGAAGTTTCGCCTGCTTTTTTGAAGCATAAATTTGAAGACAATGTCAATGTTCATCATAGCAATCAGAATAAGCGGAAAAAAAAATTACATTACTGTCAATCAACTGAATCCATCATGTTTCTAAAGATGTGCATTCTGATAAAGGCTAGTCTGCAGTTATAGTCATGCATTCAGCTGTTACTATTAAAATTGGATCATTTAATATTAATATTTTTACACTGAAAACTGAGGAAAGTGACACAACAATATTAGCCAGCAATCTATATTCAGTAAATACATAAATAGAACAGATACTTCAAGGTTGTTCTATTCATTCAAAACACGTTATTATAACATATCAAAAAACATGCATATGAAATTACTTCTTTTGTTGTCTTATATTACTTCTGAAACCCATCAACAGAGCTATATTCATTATCAGATAACCCCTTAGCTCCAGTGTAAATATTACTATGGTAATATATTTTTTTCACCAACGTTAGTTATTATTACTCTAACTTTATTGTAAATATCATATCCATTACTGGAATCAAAAACAAATGGAAGCTGAATGTTCAGTAATGTAGATAAAGTACTTTTTTCTTTTTTTTCTTCTTTATACACCTGTCAGAACATAATTGCATCATAGGTGTGAGAAGACAATACATATGTGTGATGCAGTAAATGCTGATATATTTGGGTTAGTGCTAGTGGACTATCAGTATGTATTATAATTTAGGAAGTATGTTAAAAAATTAAGTGTTATGAGTAGTTGTTTGGGAAAATGTTTAATAATATAACACTGAGCTTTATTACCATTCAATGATATCATTCGATCTGTGAGAACCAAAATTGCAAGTCCAAACTATACACTGAATGACTTCAGCTGCTACCTAACAATTTAAAATACCAGGTGCCTAGACAATTGCTCCTATTTTTCCATAAATCAGTCTGGTAACAAAGTCTACCCCACTGCATGAAAGGTCAGGTATGTTTAGACATATTTGCAATGCTGAACCAGTGCATATTTTCCTGAGTCTGTTAAGCAGCTCAAGAAAATTCCTGAAACTCAAAAAAAACCAGAAATGAACTATGAATGCACACCTAACTGTGGTGTCCAGTTAACACATCTATCTGATGTGGTTTCAGTTATCCAACTTGTACAGAAGGTAATATTATATTTTTGTTTAGCATTTAATTCTCATATTTGATGATGGTAGTAAAAGTCTTAAGTGTAGTGTTATAGATGTTCTCAATTATGGATTCTGGGTTTTTTTAAAATATATTTCAAATATTCATGTATTGTCCTTCATAAATATTGAGGTTTAAAGTTGATATCTAGGTTAACAATGTCATGCTCATAGAAGAGCTCCAAATTGTGAGGGAGAGAAGAATACAGAAAGGTATTCAACTGTTCTCGTTTAGGCTGCTCCTGAACTGTTCAACTGAAGTGACATATTATTCAAACCAAAATGATTCCTGGAACTAAAATATACTTTTCCAATCGTTTTTCTGAATAGAAAATATTAGTGGAGCTTGACATAAATCTTCCAATTCCCTCATGCATTATAAGAAGAATAAGCAGAATAAACTATTATCTCACCTAAAATGCATAACCAGAAAGGGAATTAACAAATTCTGAAAGTACATTATATGATACTGAACAAACTTATGTATGATGAAACCTAAAAAAAAATGTAAAAAATTGTGTGTATTTAAATGTAAGCTAAATAACAATGTTCAGAAGCTTTCTATAGATTTCTAATCGTACTACTACAATGTTACAACAGTTCCACCACTACTATAAACTGGAAAGTCCTCATTATCCCTTTAAACGTACTATCCCAAAGAAAATAGTATTTCATCTATGTCTTTTTTGCATAGAGCGCTCTGTTGCTAGGAAGACTGCAAACTGAAGGTAATGGAGATACACAGATTTCCTTTAAGAAAATGTATGATCTTCTAAGAGTTCTTCTGTATATCTAGTTGTTATGGTTTTGAAAAATCTGTAATCTTGTGTGTTTTCTGCAACCAGAACAGAGAGTTTGGAGTTCCAGTTCTAGGTTTCTGCTCCTCAGTCCCTCTCCTTCTTTTCTTCTGGACTCCAGTTTGGTTTTTTTCTCATTTGTGTGGTGAAGGACACACACACAATGTTACTGAGCTGGACAGACCAGCCCTAGAGATTTGCTGCGTCTTTAGATCTCAGAGATCAGTAGAACGAAAGCTTCATCACCTGGATTTTCAGAGTTTGCTGAAATTGAGAGACTTTCCTCCTTGTTTGTGGCTGTACAGATCAGCATTTCAGTGGAGAGCACATGAAACAGAGAGCTGGACATTAAAACACCCACTGATGTCAAGTGGCATGAATTGGAACTTCAGGGATATTGCAGTTCTATAGAAGCAGGAACTGTTGCAAGTATCTTCTCCCTTTTTAATGTTTCAACATTAAGATTTTGGCTCAGTTACTAAAGAATATTATGATGAATCCGTGTATGCCTTTTTGTGTCTTTTTATGTGTGAGGTGAATTAAATGTCTTGCTGCCCTTTCCTCCAAGCTGAGTAAATTCAGGTTTTTTACCTGCAATTCATAATGGGTTTTTTCAAACCCTCCTTGCGTTGTTTCTTTATTCACGCCCATTAGCTCTTTAGCCAAATTACTTGGTTTCAAATGTCATTGGGGCTTTTCACCCATGACAGTAGTTACATACTGGTTGATATTATCTCATGCAGACTATCACAAGAGCAAATGTCAGACTGTCTAACTTTTAGACTTCTCTTGATAAGTAACTATGTGTCTCTTTTGTAAAAGAAATTGCTTTTAGCAATAATAGTTGCATCAAGTTCAGAGGTGAAGAAGGTCCTACATAAACGGTCAATTATATTCTGTTCTTTAAATTCTGTTCTGTATCGAACTGAATATATTAACCAAAGGACGGGAGGCAAAGAGAAAAGGGGAAAATTTCAAATATGAAAAGAAAATGATTACAAAAGCTGTTATATTTATTTTCATAAACATAGTCTTTCATAGGATTTTCAGTAATCTCTTAAGCAAGAATCAAGTGGTCAGAGATTCAAAATAGCATTTGAAAGTGCTAATTAAACACTTAAAAAAGTACTCCTAAAAGCATTTACTCTTTCCTTATATGTATATAGTTTTGAGAATGTCACTGTTGTTCTGGTCTATAATAGGAGAAATACAAGAGAATACAGAGAATCTGCATGGTGGACTATATTGTGTGCTCAAATAAAGCAAATAATGGAACACAATAAATAGTGTTGTAATGTTGATGGTAATTAGACACTTCAGGACTACTTTAACAGTATAAGCCTTTCTATTCAGCAAGTGTGAATGTTTAAAATAATGATGAGACGTATCTTAAGGAAAAAAAAATTCTAAATTAGATTCCTTTTGAATTAAAAAGTATTATGTGTTTAGACTAAAACATTTCAGTGTAATGAATCCTTATAATTTTACTCTAATATGTTTCTGATTTTTTTCATTTAGCTAACAAAAATCTCAAAATACGTAAAATCTCTTGAACACGGGCAGCTAAATCCAGTCCCTATTACACATAGTGTACCACTTGTCTTGGATTCCTCATGTCTGCCCAACATATGGAAATGTGATAGAATATGTTTAAAAATACTAAGATCATAGTTTTCTGAAGGAAGAAGAGTGCCACGCAAAGCTGTTGGAATTCTTTGTTAACTCTGTTTTTAGAACTGTCTTGTCCATATTCCTGTTCAGAAGTGTAGAAATAGGAAAACCAGTAATCCTTTATCAAGAATGAGGAAAGGTAAACATGACAACTGCCATAACTAACATATACCTGCAAATACTGATAGTGATTTTAGTGCTTTAACACTTAGGGGATTAAACTCAATTATAGCACTGTCAAGAGGACTGAATTCTGGCATCATCCCAAAAGTCAGTCATAGTCAGCTGTCAATAATCTGTGAGAATTTTCTCCAGGGATTAATTATGTAAGTTAAATCATTGCCAGGATGAAGCATGATGTATCTGCTTTCCTTGCAGTCCATATGCTACAGTATATTCACTGAATTTGCTAAAGCCATAGTGATTAATTCTGCTTATGTTGGCCCATCCCTTTAAACATGTGTTCAGAATAATTTTAAAAATCAATGTAATAGCAATTTTATTAGAGTACAATTTATAAATTTTTTAAAGTTCATCCTGTATTTCCTTTGTACAAGCTATTATACATGTTACTGTCCTGAATAACTGCTAATGAGGAACATAGTGTCACGTAATCATAAATAATCTTATTTCCAGTGAACAATGATTCAGAAAATTAATTTCTCAATTATTTGGCCAATAGAGAAACTACCCTTAAGGTCTACATAGTAAACTTATTTTTGAAATTATAAAGATGTTTTATTCTGCTTTGTTTTAATCCTAACTTCCATGACATATATTTGCCTAATACTATGTGGCTGAAAAGGTGCCATAAGAAACTTTGTGTTCCATTCTGCAAGTCCAAATTTGTGGAATCACTTGTTAAGAATATTAAGTCTTAATTAAATTTCAGAAAATATAAAATGAGTAAAACCCCCATATTTCTACATGTTTGATATTGCAATATTTTGTTTTGAGCCATGATTTTGGAAAAAAATAATATTTGGGGAGAATAATGGAAGAAATTAAAAACGTCTTGTAGATCTTGAGGATCTACAGTACAAGAAGACCATACTAAAAATTCAGAAAAGAAGGTTTATTTTAAAATCAGATTAGGGAATTCACAAGGAAATCAACTTTATTTTAGCTAACTAATCCCTAGTTACATTGTTTTCATTATGTGATTCTGCAGATTATGAAATGCTTATACCACAATGTGTTTAAAATTATTAGTTTTGCATATAATCCTCTGATATCAAAGAATATGTTTCTTCATGTACTACATAATTTCCTGTCATTCATTTTGCTTCATGACCAACATTTTACCTACTATAATATATACAAGAATGCTATTTCTATTTTCTGATATTCTGGTTAGTCTTCATATTTTTACGGGCTTTATATTCACTCTATTTTTAAGCATAGCTATGTGATTTAGCTATGTGATTTTCCTTTGTCAGTGTTTGATTCTTCTGTTTTTCAGTAGTTTTGCTTCATACTTAGGTCTATCCCAAAAGTATATCTGCAAGGAATCTTCCTTCAAATGGTTTATGGGTTTGGTTTTTTCTTTTTTTCTTTTTTTTGCTAAATAGGTCAACTCTTAATCCATGTTTTCTTTCTGTATGTTGTGGTTTAGCCCAAGTAGATAGCTCAGTACCACACAGCCCCATGCTCACTCTTCCCCAGAATGACGAGGAAGAGAGCTGAAGGAGTAAAAGTGAGAAAACTAATGGGCTATGATAAAGACATTTGAATAGATGCTTTAAATAATTCTTATGTTCACACCTGAAGCTAGCAATCTTCCACTATCATTATGAAAGTAGGTTTCATACAAGGTTATCCCAAAGCTTTGGCTAGCATATTTCAAAAAAGAGACAAGAGAAAGTGAAAACATGGTCATGATAGTGGATTAACTGAACAGGGACTGGTGCAAGCCTGGCAAATATCTATTTTAACAACAGAACAGGGAGCTCCTCACAAACCTACATTTATATTTACTGTCTAATGTTTAGAATCGTAGAGTATAATCATAGTGTTGTTTAGTTTACAATAGACTTAAAAGATTTTGAGTGCAACAATTAAGCTAACTACAAGGCCCATCACTAAACAATGTCCTTAAGCTCCATATTTACAGACTTAAACATGTCTAGGGATGGTAATTCAACACTTTTCCTAGTGCCAGAAGACTTTCTTCGTTTCTAGTTTAATGTAAAGTCCCTGGCACAACTTGGAGTATTTCCTTGTGTCCTATCATTTGCTACAAGTTAGTCCAGAATCATTAAGTTCTGTCCCTTTGATTAAAAGTTCTACAGATGACTACAATACGAATAAGGAAAGCTATCAAATTAAATTAAACTAAACTAAACAGTTTGTTTTAAATTACCTGAGATTCAAGCTGTTATTGTACAACTAATGTCCTTTTCTAAAGTTTTTAATACTAATATTTGCTAGTCTTCAAAAGTCTATGCTTCACACTGGACTAATGGAAAATCCAGAAAAACTTCCATGTGAGACTATTAAGACTGAGTGTTCTTGATCTTTAAAGTATATTTCTATTATTACTAGTACTATTATTTACAGAGGCATGTCTGAACCAACTTCTTCATGTAATAGTATTAATGTACCAGGTATTTAGTTTTTAACATCAAACTGCTCCTATCTGCCAGTGGAGTATAATTTTTGATGTCCACGTCTTTTGTGAAGCTCAGTTGCTTACGCAGCTAATTTCTGCCTGAGACTGTCTCATGTGCCAGATAATACTATCCTTTGGTTTAAAAGTATTACAAAATACTTGTAATGGATTGTAGACTATTGATTGTGTATGTGTATCAAGTCAAAAATCAACCTTGTATAAATTTAGGAAGTAGAAATATGTCAGTTACTTTGAATGCACAACAGTTCCTGCAATATAACAGTTTCTTGATGTAAATTTTTCTTAAGAAGCAGGATGAAGTATGAAAGAAAATGAAGATAAAATTGAGTGAAGGAAAAGGTTCAGTTACTATGGTGATGATGAGCATATCCAGGCAAAATGTCACCAAATGATGCCCTACTGAAAGATATGTATTATGCAATCCAGTAAGTATAAATACCTTTGCATTTTGAAAATAAAATGACATATTTTAAAATGGCCAGCACATAGCTCTAAAGTACTTAAGAAATAACTTTTCCCCACCATTCTTAAAGTTTAGTTGAGATCCATTTACTGACCTTTGAGTTCTCGTGGTGTTATACAGTCATGACAGCACCATTACCTTTTGTCTGACCTCACTCTCTTTTGCTGTCTCACCTCACTTCTGTGCTTTCTTTGACCTTCCTGTTCTGGATGACATACCTATAGAAGCCCTTCTATTTTCCTTTCCATCCCTTGTCAAGTTCAGCTTCAGTTGTTCCTTAACCTTCCTGACCCCATCCATAAACAACTGGGCATTGTCCTCTTCCCTGGATACCTGTCCCAGCTACCACTGCCTGAGCAGTTCCCTTTTAAAACTCATTCTGACCAGAACATGCTCCGTAAGCCATGCCAGTCCCTTTATTTTCTGATTTCTTACATCTAGGGAAAGCATCTTTTAAAGATCAACCAGCTTTGTTCTTCTCCCTTGTCCCTGAGGACTGGTTCTTAGGGAGTCCAAATGACTAATTCCTTGAAGAGATAAAAAATTACTTTCTTAAAATTCAGTGCCCTGACATTACTTGTTGCCTGACCCATATCTCTCAGGATTGTGAAATCATCAGTGCATGATCACTGCAGCCCCATCCACATCAAATCTCAACATTTGCACTGCTGACCACCAGGTCCAGTATTGTATCCCCTTGGGTGAATGTGTCTATTACCTGGCTTCAGAAGTTTTCCACAAAACACTCCAGGAGTCTCCTAAATAGTTTACATTTTGCCATGCTACTTCCCCAGTAGACATTGGGGTCTTTGACGACCCCAGGCATAACTAGGGCATGCAAGTGTGACACCTCCTGTAGGATTGCAGCCTGGATTGCAAACTGAATACATAGCATTGTTAGATTTGAAGGCATAGACTTTAGATCTTGGGAAAAGCAGCTGGAAACAGGGACGTGGGCAAGAGTGTTGCAAGAATGGAATCTGGCCTACAAGGACAGAACCAGGTGAGCAAAGCAGATATATTTTGAAGCAAGCTATGGTATGAATTTCTGTAGGCTGTTGTACTAACTGCCTGTAGAGAAAAAAAATTAGAACTAACCAATCATGTAACTTCCAAAGGAAGTAAAACAGAGATGATTGGTAGAACACAGTTGGTGGAGAAGGTATAACCCAGCCATTTTGTAGAATAAACATCTTCTGGCTTAATGACATCTGGTTTCTGCGCATTAGCTGGTCGTACCTGTCTCAGACCCCATCGTGACATAAATGGTGTTTCCCTGTCAGGAAGAATAGGTGGCTGATAAGCCCTCAGGTCGCGAAGCTCCCAGGAGACAGTAAATACTGCTGAAAGAAGCAGGAAAAGGTGCCTGATTCATCCCTGCAGAAGCGAGGCACACAGGTGAGGCCTGGGAGAACATGGGACACGAAATGTGCAGTGAGCAGCGAGACATATATCAATGTACGTGAGCCCTTTTAGAAGGATGCACACGTTCTCTCCCGAAACATGAACTTAAGACCATTTTGAAGTGGGTCTTAGATAAGTTTCCTGACATAATGTCGTCTACTATCTTCTTGGTTTCGGTTTGGGACGCAGTCGGTGTTAAGTTGTATGATCTTGCTACTAAGTGTAATATTGAGGCTCTGTGCTTCTTTCCACCTTTTTGTGCTGTCATGGAAATGCTGCAAGCTGAGGCAAAAGTTGACAAGGAAAGCACAAGGGCAGCCCCCCTGCTGGGGAGCAAAGCCCTGATCTCTGACTCGGCGAGTGAGAGCGCAGGTCGTGGTGCTGGTGAGGACAGCTCTTCCTCAGACTGATACTGAGGAGAAACACACCCCTATGGCTTCGCTGGCTCCATCTGAGCCCTCATGCTGTAAACCTCCAAAAGCCAAAGCAGATGTCTCTTTAAAAGAGCAGTTTGACAGTGATGAAGAACTAGACTCCTTTGATCCTGACTCTTTTGATCCCCGTGACACTTGGCATGCAATTCACAGAAAGGCGTTGAAGGAAGGTGATTTAGAGATTGCTGGCAGATTTGTGATTGCACCGGTGTGATAAGGGAGGACTAACGCTCATCCTTGCTATGAATGGCTTGCATATGTGGAAGTTAAGGAACTCAGAAAGGCAGCCCAGGAATACAGTTGAGCCCCTCCATTTTTTTGCAAACTTGTTAAAGGCTACCATGGATGCCCATATTATGACTTCCTTTGATCTTAAACATCTCGTGACTATGTTGCTCTATCCGACTAAATATACTTTGTGGGAAGTGATTCTAAGGCAGAGGCACTGGGGTGAGAGAGATCGCTCAAGCATTACAGGTTATGCAAATAGTGCCAAAAAATCAAAGACCCAAGCAGGAGCAAGGACCATGCTATGACTGTGAGATGAGACGTGCTGACTCAATGGGGTCTCTAGCTACAAACTGATCTTTGGTAGGGGTCATTGTCGAGCGTGGCACCCTAAAAATCACCTGGAAAACACAAGAACCTGTGTGGGTGGGCCAATGGCCCCTCTCAATTGAAAAATTGCACTCTCATGAAGACCTTGTTAATGAACAACTCTACAAAGGGCACATCGTGCTGACAACCAGCCCTTGGAATACACCTGTATTTGTAATAAAGAAACTGGGAAAAGACAAGTGGAGACTTTTACATGACCTTCGAAGGATTAATGCAGTAATGGAACACATGGGAGCCCTGCAGCCTGGACTCCCTTCATCTGTAATGCTGCCCAAGGACTGGTGGACAACAGTGATCGATCTGAAAGGCTCTTTCTTTCACATACCTTTACATCAAGAAGATGTTCCTAAATTTGCCTTTTCGGTCCCTAGTGTAAACAGACAGAACCCCTGCAACAGTATCATTAGACAGTTCTCCCACAGGGGATGAAAAACAGTCCCACAATATGCCAATGGTGCAAAAGTATTAGCACCGGTTTGGGAGCAACATCAACAAGTAATTATCTACCACTATATGGATGACATTCTGCTTGCAGCTGCGGAACCAGCGGATCTTCAAGCAGCTCTGGAAAGTACGAACCAAGCAATAGGAAAGGCAGGACTGACTATTGCAAAAGAGAAAATACAAACAAGAGAACCATGGAGTTACCTGGGATGGAAGATCCTTCATTCATCTATAACAGCTTAAACTCTGCAAATTCATGAAATACTCGAAACACTGCATGATATACAGAAACTGTTAGGAGTCATCAATTGGGTTTGACCTCTGTTAGGAATTGCCAACGAGGACTTAGCTCCATTGTTTGCTCTGTTAAATGGCAACAATGAACGCATTTCTCCCAGAAAACTAGACAAAAAAAGCACTTGCAGCACTACAAAAGGTTTCCACAGCAATACAACGGCATCAAGCTCATAGAGTCCAGTTACATCTCTCTGTTTCTCTGGCAATTTTAAGGAAAGGCGTTCAACCCTTTGCCTTGA
>JAOXOE010028967.1:0-7500 GCA_028565055.1 Phoeniculus purpureus
TTCCAAGATCTGAACGAAGGGGGCTACAAGAAAGCTGGGGGAGGGCTTTTGACAAAAGTGCATAGCAAGAAGACAAGGGGAAAGGGTTCCAGACTTGAAGAAGGGAGATTGAGGTTGGACATGAGGAATAAATTCTTTGGTGTGAGGGTGGGGAGATGCTGGAACAGGTTGCCCAAGGCAGTTGTGGCTGCCCCATCCATGGGAGTGTTGAAGGTCAGGTTGTCTGGGGCCCTGAGTAACCTGCTTTAGTGAAGGTGTCGCTTCCTGTGCAGGGTGGGTTGGAACTAAATGATCTTTAAGGTCCCTTCCATCCCTGGCCATTCTATGAGTCTATGATCTTCTAAACCCATCCAAAATACTCATGCTGCTTCTCTTTTCTTTTTTCCCAAGTGTCAAACACCCATGAACACCTATAAAATGGTGTTTTATTTTCACTACTGTCCTTCTAAAAGAAATATGTGACTTAGTCTAGAGTTATCTGCTAAAAGGTTGTTTTAATGCAGTGTAAACCAGTCATTGTAGCATTGGTTTTCTGTACGAGCCTGAAGGTCTACTAGTCCTTACAGTCTACTCACTGTAGGACTGTATCTGGTGTATGTCCAGATTCACAAATAGCTAAAGAATAGAAATTCTTTCTTTGGCAGCTGGAACAAAGTGTCTTAAGCAAAATCATATGTTTGATTCTACATCCAGACACGGTTCTTACTAGCACAGGTCTGGAAATTTCTCCTACAGTGAGACAGAGATCACAAGCCCTGTGTTTTAAACAGGGCACTTGGATTGCTTTGTTCCCACAGAAAAAATTACAGATATGTACAAGCATGACCCTTGGATCATTCAGACAATAAAGAATCTAGAAGAATAAACTCACATGGCTAATTTGATTTGGTTTTCTGGGAGGTCTCTTTTTTTAGGCAGCCCTTTCTACCCCTAGAAGCTGGGAATGGGGCACTTCTTCAAGCCAAGGGGTATTGGTCAATGGGACAGAGTCTAACTGGAGAACTGGATCTAGTGGAGTGCCCCAAGGGTCGGTACTGGGACCAGTCCTATTATCTATTCATTAATTACTTGGATGAGGGATTAGAGTGCACTGTCAGCAAGTTTGCTGATGACACAAAGCTGGGAGGAGTGGCCAGCACCTCAGCAGTCTGTGCTGCCATTCAGTGGGACCTGGACAGGCTGGAGAGCTGGGCAGGGAGAAATTTCATGAACTATAACAAGGGCAGCGTAGAGTCTGGCATCTAGGCAAGAACAACCCCAGGTACCAGTATAGGTTGAGGACTGACCTGTTCGAGAGCAGTATAGGAGAAAGAGACCTGGGGGACCTGGTGGCCAACAGGATGGCCATGAGCCAGCATTGTGTCTTTGTGGCCAAGAAGGTCAATGGCATGCTGGGGTGGATTAGAAAGGGAGTAGTTAGTAGATTGTGAGAGGTTCTCCACACCCTCTCCTCTGCCCTGGTGAGACCATGTCTGGAACATTTTGTCCAGTTCTGGGCCTCCTGAGTTCTAGAAGGACACGAAGCTGCTGGAGAGAGTCCAGCACAGAGCCACAAAGATGATGAAGGGAGTGGAACACCTACCTGATGAGGAAAGGCTGAGGGAGCTGGGTCTCTTGAGCTTGGAGAAAAGGAGACTGAGGAATGACCTCATTAAAAGGATGAGTGGCATCCAATGACAGGACAAGGGGCAGTGCGTGTGAGCTGGAACATAGGAGGTCCCACATCAATATGAGAAGGAACTTCTTCCCGGTGAGGGTGACAGAGCTCTGGAAGGGGCTGCCCAGGGCAGTTGTGGAGTCTCCTTCTCTGGAGACTTGTAAAACCTACCTGGCAATGTTCCTGTATGCAACCAAGACAAATTTTTCAAGGCTAAAAGTCTTTGTTAATTTTTCAAATTGACTGTTAAATGTGGCAGAGACCTCAAAAGTCTGAATAAAAAAAAGAAAAGCAGTTTTGAAAACAAGTTATGATACTAAATATAGATCTCCAAGTTCTAAACTTCCAGAGTTTAAATATCTTTGAGTTATGCATTAAAGCAAAACATTTTACTTTTTTTGTTAAATGTAAGGACCAGTACCTTGTAGAATCCGTTGGAAGCATTAATAGTTGTATGCTTTGGTGATAATTCTGTCTGGAAAGTTGTACATGTACAAGGTTTCTCTACTACAAGTTAATAATAACAATAAAATCCTTCTCCCATATTCAAAATAGAACGTTACTGTGGGGGTTTTTTTTAGGTGATTAGTGTGTGTTGTAACTAAGGTTGAGAAAAGTGGTGCAGCCTTCCCTATAATTAAATCCTGCCCTGGCCAAACTTCTGGCTTGTTCTTTAGAATCAGAGAATCACAGACTGGTTTGGGTTGGAAGGTACCTTCAGAGGTCATCCAGTCCCACCCACTGCAGCGAGCACGGACATCCCCAACTAGAGCAGGTTGCTCAGAGCCTCAAGTTCCAAAGTGATCTGGAATTATTCCAGGGGTGGGGTTTCTCCCACCTCTCTGGGCAACCTGGGCCAGGCTTTCACCCACCTCAGTGTATAAAAATTTCTTCCTTATGTGAACTCACAGAATCATTAATGTTCGAAAGGACCACTAAGATCAAGTCCAACCTTCAATCTAGTACCTCCATGACGAGACCATGTCCTAAAGTTTCGCATCCACTTGTCTTTTCAACACCTCCAGGGATGGGGACTCCACTACTTCCCTGGTCAGCCTGACAGTCCTTCAAGCTTATGTCTGCTCCTGCCCTAGCTCTGCTGTTCCAAAACCTCTCTGAGGTTGTATCTTCTGAAATAAAAAGGAGGATTAAAAAAACCCTCTGAACTTTGTGTGAGTGGGTCCTGTCTCCAAATAAAACACTGGAGCACTTGTTTTTTTTCTCCAGACTGCTGGATGGTGATACAGGAGTCCTGCAAGCTCTTGATGTTTATAAATGACTGGCAGATACAGGATGGAGAGATGCTCGTGTCTGGAAGGCAGAAGGAAATGAAAGTGAGTTTGGAAGAGGGAAAAAGGTATAGCTGGAGTAAAAGTGTTCTGGAGAAAATGGGCTGGGCCTGAAACTGCTCCAGGGGAGGGTTAGGTTGGATGTTAGGAAGCCCTTCCTCACAGAAAGGGTGATCAGACACTGGAATGTATTGCCCTGGGCAGTGGTGGAGTCCCCATTCCTGGAGGTGTTGAAGCACAGAGTAGCTGTGGCTCTTAGTGCCCTGGTCTGGCCGATGTGATGATGTTAGGTCATGGGCTGGGCTGGATGATCTTAGAGGTCTTTTCCAGCCTTAGTAGTTCCGTGAATCTGTAAACACAAAAAAAGTGCTACTAGACGTTGTCTTCCTCCACACGCTTTAGGGAAATGCATGTGGGCAGGTTGAGAAGATTTTGTGTTCTTATGAGTTTGTTTTCAGATCATTTATTTAAATGTCATAAAGAGCATTAGCTAGTGTTTAGGAGCTGCACTATCCGTTATGTCCTTCCAATCATGTGGACAAGTTTATGCTGCATGATTTACAGCGACCTCTCTGCTGAGAAAATTGTTAGATTCAGGTGCGAGGTTCTGTACAGGGTTGTACTGAGCGAGATCCGAGCGGCTGAGCACGATCGAAGTCCGAAAAATAAATGCTTTTACATGAACCCTGTGGGTTGCAGTGAGAGCTGTTTATGGCTCTCTGCCTACATCCTTTATCATGTCTCTGCTGTTGTTAGTAAAATATACAGAACTACTTTATGCCAAAACAATGGAAGTTAATGCAGATAACTTGTTCCGAAGTTAACCATCAAATAAATCTCTTCTTTTTGCCTTTTTTTTTGCTTTACTTTTTTCTTTGTTAAACTGTTAAGTGAAATGGTGTTTTAAAACTTTTAAAAATTGTCAAGATGATGGATACTGTGTGTGGAATACAAGTAAATACTGGGGAATTGATTGCGCACACATGTCTTAAATAAAGGATATTAAATAGTTTATTCCAGGGAGAGACCGGTGAGGTTTTATCTTATATTATTAGAAATTCTGCGGTGACGGGTCAGATTTATAAGGGCTGAAAATGAAGAAGAAAAGCTCCTCAGAAACAGAAATGGTGTGTTGAACGTAGGATTGGCCTGGAGATTAAAGACAGGCAGGGGGTTCCAGCCTGCCTAGGTAGTCTGACCTCTCGCTTATTGGCCATTCTTCTCAACAGCGATGATTTTTCAAAATCCGCTAGTTAGTTTTGGTTTGGTAAATCAGTCCACTCGATTCAGTCACAGAATTGGTGGTTTAGGGCAAATCCTTTATTTCTCCTTCAGTGTTTCCCATGTGTAAATATATAAAAGTCCATCCTCATGGGGCTGTGTCCATACTTCAGAAGAGCCACCAGCAGCCAGTTTCAGGTTCATAATTCAGCTTAGAATGTCAAAACACTGACTTAACTGTTAAGAGCAAATATGTATGGAATCCAGCCACAATGAATTTATGGTCTTATGCTGCAATAACCTGAAGGTGGCTGAGTCGCCAGAGTGGGATTGGTTTAACTGAGGCTCGTTTGGGAATCTGGTTCTAACATAGGTGGTGGGTTTGGATGGGGCTGTTGAATACGACTGAACTGCTTCTAGTCGTATCTACAGAGCAGCTCCAATGAGTGATGGTGAGCGGTGTTAAGAAGGCAGATCTTGGAGGCAATTTGGTCAGTGGCTTGAAGGTGCAGCTTAATGTAGATAAATAATATGGCAAGAGGTGGAAGCAAATCAAAGGATGTTCATTGCATGGAATAGTTATGCAGAACACTGACTTAAGAAAGGAGGTCTAGGGAGTTGGAGTAAAATCCTCAAAGCAATTAGTCAAGAGCACAACTGCAATAAAGCTCATGTAGTTTACATGTGTTCGGTAAACTACCAATTGTTTTGGTAGTGAAGAAGAAAGACTGTTGAAGAGAAAGGGTCTGTGGTTAAAGGTGCTTCACTGCAGGATGAAGTAGGGAAGGATGAGAGGGCAGTGCCTAAAGCTGGGCCAGGGGAGGATTAGGTTGGATGTTAGGAAGTACTTCCTCACGGAAAGGGTGATAAGACACTGGAATGGACTGTGCAGGGAGGTGGTGGAGTCCCCATCCCTGGAGGTGTTTAAGGACAGCCTGACTGTGGCCCTTAGTGCCCCGTTCTGACCGATGTGATGATGTTAGGTCATGGGTTGGGCTGGACGATCTTAGAGGTCTTTTCCAGCCTCAGTAACTCTGTGATTCTGTGATCCTGATGTTCAGGAATATTTGTTTTGCCAAAGAGGGGAGGGAGTGGTGTGTTTACATCCCAGAAATGAGCTGTGGTGGAGTAAAATTCCGAAGAAGTGTTGGTGAAGTGGAGCAAGTGTTGGCTTCGGTAACAAGTTCAATAAACAGCCTACAGCGCATAAATATTTGGGAATTCAAAGGAAATGGGAAATTTAGATGTCTCTACTTATCTGGGAGAATGATAATCATGCTGAAAAGCATCTAAGTAAATAGTAATTGAGTAAATTAATTTGAGGTACAGGCAGATGTTTACGTTTAGGATCCCATGGATGTTGTCCACGTTCATTTGGAAGAGTCACATTTGAATGAAGAAGCTTCACTCAAGGGTTTCTTGGACAAGTAATGTAACTGGTTGCTACTTTTAAACAAATACTAAAACTAGATTTGGGTAAAATATTACATTTCTTGCAAGTTCAGTGGCCTCCATACGCTTGTGAATGGTTTTGGGAATGGTTTTCTGTGACGTGGACATCAGACAAAGGAGCCAGCAGCATCTAATGTCTGTGGCTCCTCAAGAAGGTCATGAGGAACTCCGCTTCAGTTTCCTGATCTCAGTGTCCATGACTTTCTTCGATGACTTACAGCTCTGAAAAAACACAGGAGCAATTTCTTTTCTTCTCTGACTGGATTTACAACTCACTCCTTTCCTCCTAGCTTTGGGGTTTTTTCTTATCAAGCACTTGCTGGGCTCAAATCTAGATGTAGACTAGGCTTATGTTAGGTTGAACAGTGCTACACTTGGTGCTTACTACTGATTTTAGCTGTAATTCTGGCAAAAATGCCAAGACTTTTGTGGCAGAATTGCCTTTCTACTTCCCTGAGATGTTTGTTTCATTTCATTTTAGAAGGTAAATAGGTTTTTTTCTCCCTGTTGGTACGTGTGCCATTAGCCACAGTATGGTCCGATGGAGACTTCGGGCTTCTCAGCTATTGAACCTGTTATGTGGTTCACAGGTATCATATTCACTAAAATATATGTATGTAGAATTGGTGCTTAGGTGACTGTAAAATATCACCCATATTTTGTCTTTTGCTGTTAATTAATTAATAATTACTAGGTGAAACGGGAATCCAGCATAAACACAATCTGAATTATGGGTTCTGCCTCTTCTTTCTCCTGATAGGTTCATGCCAGAACATAAACTTGCCCGTTTGGAAAAGGTAATTGATGTTAAAAGAAATGGAGATGCTTATCAACTGAAGAGTCTGCCTGACCAGCAGAAGAGCGGAGCTTTAATGAAAACCAGCAGCACTCGTGGTGAGTCTGGACTTTGTGAAGCCCAGCCTGGACTTGATACCACACAACACGAGGAACTGTCTTCCCCATTAACAGCACCATTGAGACTGAGCAAGTCTGAAGCATCAGAAAGTACAAATCCTTGTCAAAACGAAGATAAGCAACATCTGACTTTTAACCTCACTAATACCTTGAGTGGACGGGACTGCCAGCAGAGACCCTTGCACATTGCCTGGCCTCACAGGTGGTAAGTGGTGAACAAATCCAAATCCTCTACCTGCAAAAGATCAATGTGTTTTGTTTGATCCCTTTGGTGTCACATATAGAATAGCTTTCCTAAACCCATTCTGACACTGCACACACATGTAGAGGGGAAAAGACAAGTCACCAACATCTGATTATTCAAAATAATTTGCTTGACTCTATATATGAGTAACGATAACCAGACGTTTAACCATTGGTATCTGCAATTCTTTTGCCCAAGAAAATATCCCCTCCTCACTGCTGAGACCATCAGCAGCATCCTGGCAACTCTCTTTCCCTATAAAGCAAACCACAGATGACAATTAATATCTAACGTTATTTAAATTATCTTAATTACTTTAATGGAAGTGATTAAGTGTAAAGATACGTGGTGACACTGGGCAGCTGATGTGAACCCATCGGCTGCATTTCTAACACACCCTTTCAGTGTTACGTAAATAGAAAAACCTGTTTGAATGTATTAATGGGGGAACAATATTTTTCACCCACTGCCAAAACAAATACCTGATCTCTGAATCTTTTCTGAAGGGACAAAAAGAAACCTACTGTGCTGCATAATCGCTAAAAACGTCTAAACTTTAGCTCAACTCCTCCATAAATTAGGATTTAAAGAGGTAAAATGTCCCGATAATCTTGCGGTATTGGGCACGAACATTTTAATCTAGTTTTTATTCCTCACAGTTTGTTTAATCTGCATGTGGCCTGATTAGAGTTCACTTCATCCACAGATTATAGTCTGTTTAT
>JAOXOE010028967.1:10000-13629 GCA_028565055.1 Phoeniculus purpureus
AAATGGAAAAGGAAGTTGGTTCTTTTGGTTTTTAGTGTTCCTGTGTTCCCCTTCACCTAACAAAAACCCCTTTGGCTAAATCATAAAAAGCAATCTTTGTGAGGTCATGCTGTTGTTACAGAAAACCTCTTGAAATGAAGTGCTGCTGACCTTATCCTGCTAGAACTTCTCAGGGACCACCAGCACCCTAAAATCCACCGTTAGCCCCAACACCTTGACCCAACGTCAACCCAAAGTCAACATCAACCCAACATCAAAAAGGATGTTGGCTAGTAGACACGTTCTTGCTTTAACTCTTTGATGGAACCCCTGCCCCTTCTCTCTGTCCCCCGAACCCGAGCCTGGCGGAGATTACAGTGTAAAACCTCTGCAGACAGCAAATAAATAACTGAGGGTATTTTAGCAGAGTTGCTGGGTTCTCCACAGAGTAATTTGTTTTCTCCTTTCTTCCCAACTCCTTAATGTTTTGTTATAAACATCTATAGCGAGACGCCACTAATAGAAATGACTTATGGCCAAGGAACCAGATAAAAGGCTGTGATGGGTTTCTGAGCCACTTTCTCGCAAGGGTTATGCCAAGGAATTACTCTTCCCCTTGAGCAAATGGGTTCTGCTGGAAACAGAGAGCAAAATTCTGATGATCGATGGACTAAGTTCCCACATTTGATCAGAACTTTGTCATGTCCTGCAGTTTTTCATTGCAAAGGGATAAAATGTCCATTGGGTGAAGGATGAGTATATTAAGGAGATGTCAGTGACCAGTGTTGCACAGTCTTCCTCTCCCCCACAAAACCAGCCCACCAGCATTTTCTGCAAGGACATTTTCCCTCTTGCTGCCCCACAGCAGACACTTCTCCAAGTCATTTTTGCTGTACTTGGGGTACACCAATGTGTTCCTCAGCTTTGTCTTTTTTCAAGCTAGAAGAGAGTAGTTACATTTTAGGATGTGAGAGTGCTGAGGCGCTGGAACAGGTTGCCCAGGAAGGTTGTGGCTGCTCCATACCTAGAAGTGTTCAAGGCCGGGTTGGATGGGGCTCTGGGGAAATTGGTGTGGTGAGAAGTGTTGCTGCCCATGGCAGGGTGTTAGAACTGGATGATCTCTGAGGTCCCTTACAACCTAAATGAATGTGTGATGATTGTGTGCATGACTGGGACAGTGGATGTGCAAAGCTGCAAAACCTTTGTGCCACAATGACAGTCACATCACCCAGATGACATATTCATAGTTTATTTCAGATTGGAGCCTCTTGACTTATTTCTTTCATGGAGATGACCTGCAAGTGCTTATTTTACCTCCACTCATTCACACAAGCTGTATGGGTTTCTTTTTCCCCTCTGTCCACTCCATCATCTCAGCAGTTAAAGACTTGATAAGAGAATGTCACCAGAAATCAGTTCCTCTTTCCCTAATTGTACGGGCGTGATAAAAGATCATGTGGGGAATCAGTGAGAATTTACACACACATGCAAGCAAATAGCTGCTATCAACTCATGGGGAAGATCAGATAAGCCAGTTATCTCCTGTCCTGCATACCAGCATGTGACAAGAGCATGAGGAAGGCCATGGGGTAGGAGATACGGGAGTGGGAGGACCGATGGTGGAAGTCACGATGTGGAAATTCAGAAGAAAATAACCTAAATCTAGATTGCAAATATGATCTGAAGATTTCTGGTCTGAGGGACGATGGTGTGTGTGGAGATAGTGTCTGTTTTTAGGGTATCTCAAAGAGCTGAAGAAAGGAGTCTGTGAAGGAAAGTTTCATTGGTCATTGTTGCTATACTACTGTGGTTTCCACCACAAAGACCTATGCCCTTTTACTCAGGAGCCCTGGGCTTCTTTCAATATTAACATCTTGTTCCTCTTTGTGTTGGCATGTGATGTAGTTACTGCTTGCCTTTGAGTTCAGGATTCAAAACTATGAAATACAGAGACATTTGAGTATACAATGGTCTACAGCAAAGTCCTGTTTTCCTCTCGTCGTCGCATTTTTTGGACGAGAGTTTACCTGTCAAGTCAAGGGTATGTGCTCCACCTGGAAATCACCTTTGAATACCTACAAGTGCTCTTAGTGTTGGAACTGGTGTTCCCAGACTAACTTCTTACTCTTCCTATTCTGCTCACCAGGGGTCCAATGTAAGGGCACGTGATACGAAATTCTACATAGAGACTAGTGATTAAGTACAAGCTGATGTCTTGACTCCGTTTTGTTCTTCTGGGATCCCACCTTGAATACTGAGTCCAGTTTAGGTGTCCTCAGCATAAGAAGGTTATACAGCTCTTGGGGGGAGTCCAGAGGAGAAGGCCACAGAGGTGATCCAAGTGCTGGAGCACCTTTGCTATGAGGATAGGCTGAGGGAACTGGGGTTGTTCAGCCTAGGGAAGTGAAGACTCCGGGGGGACCTTATAGCTGCCTTCTAGTACCTGAAGGGAACCTACAGGAAAGCTGGAGATGGACTTTTCCCAAGAGGATCTAGCAATAGGACAAGGGGAAATGTTTTTAAACTGAAGGAGAGTAGGTTTAGGCTAGATCTGAGGAAGAAGTTTTTCAGTGCAAGGGTGGAGATTCTCTGAAATTGGTTGCCCAGAGAGGTTGTAACTGCTGCCTCCCTGGAGGTGTTCAAGGCCAGGTTGGATGAGGCCTTGAGCAAACAAGTCTAGTTGAGAGGCATCGCTGCCCATGGAAGGAGGTTGGAGTAGATGATCTGTAAGGTCCCTTCCAACCTGAGCCAGTCTATGATTCTTCTCCTTCTTGAACACCTTTATCTTTCTTGAACTTCACTTCTTGAATACCTTCATTCAGTGAAATCACTTTAATCTTTAGCTGGAAAGGATTTGAGGTATTGAATCGTTCCAGTGGAAGATGCACTATTCCTTGATCATGGTTTTTAAGAGTTTGTAAAAATGTTCAGCATGTAAGGAAGACCTCTCAGGTGTGAAAGGTCTCCTGCTGTAGTGGGCACATCAGCATCAATTCCATCTTTGTTATAGCACGTGTTCTCAATGAGCTATAGGAGCTCGATGGTCCAGAGGAGAAGACATCTCTAATTTTGATAATGTCATCTTTTTAGATGCTTTGTGATTACCCCTGTATTCTTCATCTGAAAAGCCGGATACAATTTTGAGAAGTCTGTTATATTTGTAGTGTGGGCAGAACCTACATAAATTGTTCCAAGAGCAGTAATTTGCCTTATGAACCGCTCTTCAGTTCCCTTCCTACCTGATCTCTACCTGAGATGTGGGTGACTAGAGATTTAGGAGAACTGCCCTGTAGCCACAAACCACCTGTCAGCTTTGAAAACTTTAGGAGAAACACTTCATCCTGTGATGGAATAGCAGGAATTGAGGGCTGTGACATTCTCCTGTGAGACCTCAGCAGTTCATCGTCCCCAAAGACTACCGAGATCTTCCTTCACAGATCTTACGCACACAAAAATATTTGTACTGCCTGCACTTGTATAAAACTTCTATAAAACCTTCAATCTCTCATCGCAACCGGGAATATTCAGGATCCAGCCTCACAGGCAGAGGAACTGAGGCAGAAGGTGAATTACCAGCTTTTGTTCACCGAATCGTGTGGGATTTGACTCTGAATGGGATATTTCTTTATCTTTCCAAGCAGTTTCATGGC
>JAOXOE010028968.1:0-15205 GCA_028565055.1 Phoeniculus purpureus
ATGTTCCTGTGTGACTTGATCTAGGGGATCCTGCTGTGGCAGGAGGATTGGACTGGATGATCTTTTGAGGTCCCTTCCAATCCCTAACATTTTGTCATTACTTGCAGGCCACTGTCTCATGCCTTACCAAGTTTGGGGTTGTTTTTGATCAAATGGTCTCATGGGTAACCTGTAAAAGTACTGTGTGTCCTTATCTCAAAGCCTCAATATGTCCCCACGGGCTGATGTTCTTGGTGAGCAGTTGCGGTGAGCAGTGGGAGCAAAGGATAGGACTCGCAGGACATCCTACCTCAGGGCTGGATCTCCCCTTCATCACGTACAGATCAACACCTACTAGATTTCCTTAGGAAGGTTATAAATAGCAAAGTTCTGGCAACAGCACAAACTACTAAAATTCTGCTTCTGAGCAGCAGGTGACCCAAATCCTCAGAGTTTTCAGGGAAGGATGTGGTATTGATACCACATAATGAAGACATTTAATGTAATTCAGACTTCTTGCTTTTTTATCTGTAGAAGTAAGTGCATGTAGCTGGTGGAATGCCTGACGAGATGTAAAATGATTTATCCAACATGGCATTTCCATGAGAAATAATTTCTCTGCAAAAAACATAGTTAAGTGCACTGAATTACCTGCATACATTTCTCATCTGAAACACAACTAGTTTAAGGAGGTTATTGAATTAAGAAGGAACCACTGCAGAATAAACTTAAGGGGAGAAATTCATTACTGATAGTTTCACTTTCTTCCACACTGTGTTCTCTTCCTAGCAATCCAGATTCTTTTCTCGAAGGTCTGTAAATGATGCAGGCTTCTTTTGGGGTGAAGATGCTCCTGAGCTAACCCTGCGAGAACCAACTTGGACCCTAGGGGCTCAGTGCAGTATGGAGACCTGGCTGCTATCAGGGCCTGAGATGATTCATCTATTAGAAAATCACATTGCTGTAAGAGTTTAACTGGTTTGGACAGTCCTAGCCACGAGATCCTTCACATAGCAATACGGTACAGTGTCAACAAGCCTTTAAGGATTTGGGCTGGGTTGCAGGTTCCTGGCATCCTTAACTCTTCTGGTTTTACCTGTAAGTGACCTTTCAGTGGCAGGAATTAATTAAGTTTTCAAACCACGCTCATCATCCTGGTACGACTTAGTGTGCAGGCGGGCTCTAAATAGCAGCATAATTTAAATCACATTGCTCCAGTTTTGGTGATGGTTGAAATTCATGTTGTATTGATCTTAGCAGACTGCCCAAGAACCTACATTAGCTCAATTCATTCTATTTTAAAGCCACCTACAAGAAAAGCTTGAACAGGTTCACTATGTTGGCTGTAATGAATCCTGAGAAATGGAAGCAACATAATAATCCACTGGCTGGGAAATCTTACTGAAATATAGATATTGTCTCCCTTCCTTCTTGAAGAGCTTTTCCTTGCAAGTCCTCTCCTTCTCACACAGATTAAAATGTTTAAGAAGCACTGACAGGACTCTCCGGGATAACATGCACTGCAATGAAAAGCCATGCCTCTCTGTTTGGTGGTCTCACTCTGTATCTTCCCATCGGAGTTTTCAAAACTAAGACTATCGTTTTAATATGACAATAGGACTTGTATTCGTATGTTCATGCAGCAGATGTCTACAAAACGCTTGGAGTATGAAACAATTTTAGATGGGACATGTTTGATTGCTTTTGAATTTTCATGAGGCAAAAGGAAAAAGGGATCGAATGAAGGTTTAAATGAAAATTGGCAGGTTCTTGGAATTCTGCCTTGGCAAAATGCTCCTACAGCAAATGGCAGATTTCTTCTATTTGAGAAAAAAGTATAATGAAGCAGAATGGAAGTAAGCCCTTGTAGAGCTCTAAACACTGCCTCTGTGAAAATAGCTTTATCGCGAAAGCACAGTTAGCATTTCCACATCACAGTAATTCAGTGCATAACCTCCCTGTCACACTAACTGAGCACTTGGCTCCTAACAAATTTGTATTCCAACTTGCTTACAAATTTCTTAGTTTTATAATAGGAAAGAGATGGTGGTTTCTCAGTGGATGTTGATTGCCTGTTTTCCAGGAACAACTTCATTGCATGTTGTTATGTGATGTATGAGTGTACAGCCTCTCATGGGTCTCCTATGAGGTCTGGTTACTATATGTCCTTTTTAAGGCAAGATAAAGGGAACATTATAGAAATGCATCTAATTGATGTGAGGTTCTAGTCACCTCCTCCCCTAAATAAAGCAAAATGGCATGACAGAATGGAAGCAGTTCCAACAGGAGTGTTTAATAGTGGGAGGGAGTTCTGATTTTGTATGCATGGCTTACAAAATGTTCTGCTTTGTTCAGGTCCTTCAGGAAATTTTTCAGACAGAAGACACAGTCCTGTTACTGAAGAGATCCATAAAGGCAAAGGAGTATCCACTGAAAGTGGCTCAGACCTGCCTGGAGGGAAGATCCAGACGACCCAATATAGAACTTTGCCGTGATGCACCTCATTTTCAGTAAGTAAAGAGCAAACTACTTTGTCCCTTCATTAGCCACTCAAGAACAGGAAATTTAATGGTGCTGCAAATGAGACTGGAATTACATTCGTTATGTTGTGGTACAGATTCTGGGAGAAAGTATTAAAATCCAAGTAGCTAGGTTGAAGTAACAGGCCAAACCAGATAATTGTCTGGGTTTGCAGTTGCCTTTGCAGTTCCTCTCCCAGGATGGTTAAGAGCTGAAATGCTTGGTGATGGCTTGATATCTTTTGGGATCCAGGCTCATGTCCGAGCTGAGACTTTGGAACTGGTTTTACTTCCATCCTGTATGAAACACAGAATTTCACATGAGGACACACTGAGTTTACAAACAGAGTGCTCCAGACAAAATTCTGTCTTTTGATGCACAAAAAATCTAACGGTCAGTCTCTTTGCCATGTTAAATGCAAACAGAATGGGGCAGCATTTCCTACTGCCTCAGTGGAGTTTTAACTATACAGTGACTCCAGTACCAGCATGGCTGCAGTTACCTCAGTTGGAACACCTTCTGGTTGTACAGCTGTAGGAACTTCTTATCCCATGTTGGCATCAGCTTGGTGATCCTTTTGCTCTGATCCACTGTTTAGCCTGTATTCTGTCTTTCTGGGTACACAGGATGACGTCCAAGGTACAAACATTCCTTCCTTGAAGAAGTCTGAAGCAGGTTCTTCTGAATTTTAACCACATGTATCTTCCCCCAGTCCAGTTGGAACACAACAGTGTTCCAGAGGAACCCTATCAAGTCTGTCTTATTTCAAACGCTTTCATCAAAATGCCCTAGGGGAATTATCTCAAAAAATACTGGACCAGGGTTCCTGCCAGAGCCAGTGTGAATTCACAGCCCAGTAAAAGAATTTTGCATACTTTTCATGAAAAAAACTACCCCCTTTTGATTTTTGTCTCTAGCAAGGTGCCATTTTGTACAACAGCTGCACATGCAGGGCGATCAATGAAGTAGATAATACTGAGTATCTACATCATTTTTTCCTAAGCAGTGTTTTGTCAGCTCAAGAAGCTTTTACTCAAACAAGGAAGTGGCAGTGAATCACAGAGAATCAAAGCTGGTTGTCTTTTCATTTTCTCTAGCTCCTTAAATCAGGAATCGTGTAGTCCAATATAGCTTTTTTCCCAGCCTCCTGTGTCTTTAATCAGATCTTGACATTTCCTTTGGTGCATCCATACATTAGATTTCTTCACGCTCTACTCTCCACTCTGCCACTAAACCTTATTTTGGGTGTGAATGCTTTTATGTGCACTTGGACAGTTTTATTCACGTGACTTTTCATATCACATAAATCATGACTGCTCTAGCCAAAGGAGTTCAGCTGTGAGAAACCAGAAACTCTTCTAATTACGCTGAGGCATTCAAGTCGATGCTTTTACTATGAGAGCAGATCATTTGCCACCTCAGTTGCCATGACAGCATCAGCTCAGTATGCAAATAAGCTAGTATCAGCATTTTGTTACAAACAGAAACCAAAGCAAAGCAAACCTAGATGACCTTAAATACACAACTCCTGCCTTATACTTGCTATGAATCTTGACCTCTCTACTTCTTTCCTGAAAATCTCTTTCGCAGAAGTGTCTGCAGCACTGTGACTGATACCAGACCACCAGGATTGCCTGTATCCAAGATACAAAACTTGTTTGATTTAGCATCCAACATGCAGAATGGCACAGTAACCCTCCTTCTTCCCACAATTTCCAGTGATGCTATTGATAGGCCAGAGCATCCTGTCTAAAAACATTTGGAAGCATCATTTGAAGCCACTGGAGCATCAGAATGTCATAATGTTTTCTTCATTTGGAGTGAAAGACACCAGTGTGACGTGCACTTCAAAACCAGTAGTACACAGGGGTTCTAAATCGATTCACTCCCACCAGCTTCTAGGTTATACTAGGGCTTTGCAAGCCGTTGCACAGCTATTGGGAAGCATTGCACTGAATGTACACGCGTGTTCTGCCAGTCGGATAGTCTCTGGTACTGTACCAAACATGTTCATTCAGGTACACCTTTTACTAGTTGTATCAACAGATATTTCTGTTTCACTTCCTCCAGTGCACAGCAGTTTTGTTCGACCACAGCTCCCTAATGCAGACGAGGTGATGCCAGGTGCTGTAGCTGATCAAGTCTCTGAATGTTGTTAATCTTACCTGCAATTAGAAATAGAAATTCTTACAGGGCAAACCAAATGTGGGCAGTTGGTTTGCTTTCGACTGAGCTCGCACTTCAAAATGCATTTTCTTAGAGACAAGATGCGCAAAACTATTTGCTAATTCACTTTTTAAGGATGTTTTGCTTTTAAATTATTTGCTTATTGTGTTTCTCTTCTGTGGTTCAAACCAAGAAGGAATTTGGCCCAATAGCTCAGCTGCAATAGGGGAAGAAAATACCAACTGAACCACTGCTTTGCGCTGTGAAAATGTTATCGGAGTTTGCTGTTTATTTAAAAGGAAGTGCTGATGTTGGCCCTTGTTCTCTGTGTGTGCTGCCAACTCTGCAGTTGAAGGGATTAAACAGAAAACAAATTAATAAAGTCTAGTTTTTCTGTGCTGGAACAACAGGTGCTAGTAAAGTGTGCTCTGGAAAAGTCTATTTTTCTTAAGTCCATAATACCCTGAGCAATTCACAGAACGCTGGACAAAACACAGAGCTGACAGCATTGCAGAGCTCAGTCACTATAAAGGAAGATTTGCCACAGCTCCATTAATGAGCCACTGGAACAAACACAGCTAACATGAGCTCACATGAAATCTTGATTTTAGAGCTGCACATTCAGTGGTTACTCTGGCAAGTGATTCTTGTTGTGATTAAAATGCTTCTGCACCAAATCTAGACCATTGGAACTTGTGTGAGATACCCTGAACTAACAGCAATGTGACTGAACTAGGCTTCTGTAACATCCATCCCAGACTAATCTACAGGACCACATACAAGTGCTCACACGGTCAGCCTAGCCCTCGAGATGCCGTGTGTGCACAGAAGACAGCAATTAGAAAAATGTCTCAGAGTGGCTTAACCTGTTCTTGAAGGCCAATGCAAGTAAGAAATACCACTTCTGGTAGATGCTGTGCGAGCTACTCTGACAAATCTGTTTCATATTGATGTCGTCCAAGACAGCAGTTCAAATCGTGCCTGAAAATGTAACCCATCCTTTTGCAGGTAACTGCTGCCGTAACAACCTGTCCCCTGCTCCTTTGCCAGGCTCGTCACTGAAGTTTACACTCTAGATACACCTTGCAGACCTTAAGGCAATGTCTTCAGGAAGCACATGTCACTCTGCAAATGCTGGTCCTCAACAAATCAAAGCTGGAACATGACGTTTCGGTGAAGACCAACTGCTTTTTCATTGACAAGGAGTGTATGGACATGTGCAAAATGTTCCCCGGCACCCCACGCCTCAGTGGCTACACTTGAAGGGTAACCTTTCCCAAAGGTTGCAAATGTTTCCTGAAGGAAAACATTACCATTCTGTTTTCTCAAATAAAGAAGTCCTACAGAAATAAACGACTGAAAATTGGCATAATGCCTCTTTCCTTTAAACAGACTTCTGTCTCTGCTGTAGCTGCTACTAATTCAAATACCATTAGTAGTGGTAGTCTACCAATCAGCCCTTACTAAAATAATCAGGCAATTACACGTGCGGCGTACTGGCTAGAGTCACACTTGGACATAATTAGTACAAAATAGGGTTTAACTGCTCAGGATAACGTGTCACACGTGTTCCACTCCTTGCCTGGAAAACTCCAGTTTAAATGCTTACCACATCCTTACACCCTCCTCCTGCCTAACAGTGTTAGATTCGGTGTTTGGAATTACAGGGGGTTGAACAAACTAGAGCGACACAAGCAGTTTCAGTGTGGCTACTTCAGGTACGTGTTGGTCTGCGTTCACTGAGAGGGAATTGTTCCATCTGTACTCTTTTCTTTTTCTTTATAATTTGGTTTTCCATACAATTAGGTACAAAGGAAACGTGTCTACAGGAACTACTTGTGGCTGATGTGACTGGCCTAAAGGTTTTACCTATTTAAGGTTATCTCGCAAAGGACGTAAGGAGCAAAGACAGTACCATCGGTCTATTGTGATTAGCAAGAAAGCTGACCTGAAGTTAGGAACGTGCTGCAATTCTCCTTCAGTCTGTAAGTCATGTTCTCTCAGCTTTCTAGTTGTCAGTGGTGGAGAAGGGAAGGATGGCCTTTGAGATCTGACTCTTATTAACAGTGCAGTGATCCTAGTAAAGGATTTGAGGAAGAACCAGTTTTAACTATGGGTGAAGCAGTCGGATTGTTTTGCACAAAATGGAGTCACAATGTTTCACTGTTAGTTGTGTTTCTTCCTGCGTTTACTCACACTCTTACAAGTAACCGACAAACCACAGTTCTCATAACAGAGTTGTTTCCTGCTACCTAAGGGTCCTCTCTGCAGGGCAGCTCTAGGAACACAGAGAACGCATTTTACGCTGGACTGAAGCCAAACCTTAAACAATGCTCAGCTTGAAAGTCTCCTGAATAAACTGGCTCTGTTCCTCAGCCTTTGTTTTGTGTGGGTGGTGGCTTAATCTAGCTACCCACAAAAGTCAAGCTGTGCAGGCACGTCAGGCTGATCCGTGCCCACACTTACTTGCAAGTGAACCTCAGTTTTCACCGAGCTTAGTGGTGGCAGAGCCTTCTCGCACGCTGTTTCTCTCCTCCAGTTGAAGTTGTATCTCTCAGCTATTGTGTCAACTCACTTACACAGCGATATGTTCCTAAAGTTTTCAAAACAATGGGGAACTTCTTTAGGATCCAGGCTTACTTGTGATAGTCATTAAACCTAGCTTACGGTGACTACCTCTTGAGCTTCTAAATGAGGATAGTCCTGCTGTATGTGACTATGGGGAGGGCAGGCTGCTCCATCCAGCAAACCAATGCCAAATGGTGGCTTCTGGAGAGGAAGTTATCCAAATATAGGGAAAGTTCTAGAAACAACTTGGGTTTGTATGACAATATATGACCGCGGAGCAGCTCAAGGGGTCCTGGTGATGTGCCAACGGAGGCAGGAGGAGCTGTTACTGAAAACTTCACAACACAACAAGCTCTCCTTGCAGAATCCCCCTCGGGACAGTACTTTGGGTGGCAGGAGTGAGGAATCCTGCTGTTTTGTTTCCCAGCAGCAGAGCTATTACCACTGGTAACATCTTCCTCCCTGTCTATGCCTTTGCACAGACACAAGGGGGATTTTATCTCTTGCTTCTGTTACTACCAGACCATAGAATAAAGCAGTTAATTTACATTTCAGATACTGTTTTTACCTCGTATGAAGAATAATATTAATGTTGAGCTGTTCCATATTGACAGTAGCTACACCCTATTTATTGAATATTGACAGCTGGCCAAGCAAAGGAACACAAATTGTTTGAAAATTCGTACCTATTTGAAGCCTTTAACGGTATTTCTAGAAGTTGGATGCTTTCCCAGTTCACACAGCTACTCACACAGCTAGAAATATTTCTGCCTTTGTTATGCCAAGAAGTCAATTAAATATATTGCAGGAGGGAGGCTCTTCTAGGAGAGCTGCATTCTTCTAACAGTTATTGACAGAAGAACTAAAAAGGCAAAAATTCTTTGTCTGAAAACAATGCCAGTGAAAAGGCAGCCTGAATCAAAGCCCTGGCTTTGAAAACGTGGGGGCTTTGGGATGAAGGTGTTGGGGCTGAACAATAGTTCTGAACATCACAAATTCCAGCTTCTTCCTGACGGTGCCTTTGCTCAGCAACATTCTCTCTAGGACCTGAGCCCTGCCTTTGGGTGGAGTGCGCACTCGGTACATTGTCAGGGCAAACAACACTGAACTTGTCTGAACAGTGTGAACTGCTAAGAGTGGGCGCTAAGCCAATGGCTCTATGACACTTGGTACTGTGCACTTTGCCTGGGAGCAGGAATTCCTTGAGATTCAGCTGCCATCAGCAAGAATGAATTTTTACTGAGTGCTGCAAAATCAACACTGTACAAAAACCACCTTCACCAATCACACCTGACCAGAAGAGACTTAGTGGATTCTCTGAGGGAGACACTCAGTGAAGAAACACTCTCGTCTTTCCTTGGTGTTCTCTGTACACACGGCACCACTCAGTTTGCTGATGACACACATCCTCTTTTTAAAAGTAAACCATTTTGTTTTATGGAGGTTTCATCCTTTTCAATGCCCTAGACTTGGGCTATAAATCCAGAAAGACCAGAAATAATCCACTGTTCGCAGAAAACCTGGATAGTTCTGCCATTGACTCACTGTGTGAATGAATTTACACTGAGCCTCCACATCGCAGTTAATGACGGTTGTGGTGGGAATACACCAAAGGAAACAGCTCTAACAATCAAAGATACTCTGACAAACCTGAGAATCTCTTAAAAATAACCCAAATACAGTGTGAACATGATTTCATGAATTACTGCATTCACAGGTAGCTCGACATCAAGAAGTCAGATGTATTCCAAGGTGTAAAACCAGAAACCTAACCCAGTTCCATAACACTTGACAGATAAGATCTGTTTAATAGCAAATAGGCTGCTGCAGAAAAGACCAAAACCTGTCCCTGCCTGTTTCAAACAATGAGATAATTTTAGTTCCAGACAAGCTATTTCCTAACATTATCTAAACTATAGCTCATTAAAGTTTATGGACTCAGCCTCCAAACAGAGTAAGAAGACAATGAACCTAAGTGTTGTCACTAGTGATCATTCCCAATTAGTGCTGCAAGGTTACTGATTCCAGTGAAGGCATCTTCTTTGACCCAAATCTACTAGGAGTTTATTCCTCTCTTTATTGGGTTTGGTTTTGTTTTCACGTTTGAAACCCCAGCAAAGAAGCAGAACGTGTCAGGTACACATTAAATACCCTGCCACAAAGAATTGGCAGATGGTGTCCCCAACCTATGTATTTGATTGTGCTCATATGACAACCCTTTAGGGCATAGCTGGATGAGACCTGGCAGGTGCTTTCCACACAGGATATTAAAATGTGAACAACAGAAGACAAGGACCATCAACCATAGAGACAAAGGAGCATCTAGTTGGGAATTTGCATTTAAATACCACTGAAGTTTGGTGATACAGCTGCACGGTTGCACTTCTCCATAAGATTACTCTGTTCCAATTTTATTAAAAAGGATTGCATAGGAGGCACCTCTCACCACTTGCTTCATTTCCTCCCCACATTCCCACGGGCACATTGTGGCATTTCCATTTGTACCAGAAGTCAAGCAATGTCCAGTTCTGCGTTCACACACAGCACATGCAGGATGGAACAGGATATCCCAAACAAAATTAAGACGATGTGCCAACTGTGTGGTCAGTACCTGCTGTCCTGGAGAATTTTAAGCACTGATTTAGACCTCTTCAATCTGAAGATGTGAAACCGGAGTCAAACCTTCAGCTTCTCACAGCTGCTTTGGCAACACTGATTTTACAGTCACAGAACAGCTGATGTTGGAGAAGACCTCTGGAGATTGTCTAGTCCAGCCATCTCCTTGCTCAGAGCAGAGGTAGCCAGAGCACACTGCTCAGGGCCATGTCAAGTCAGGCTGACATCCTAATACTAAGGATGGAGACTACACAACTGCTCTGTTCCAGTATTTGAAAACCTCAACAATAAAAAAGCCTTTTTCCTCAGGTTCAAGTAAAATTTCCTGGATTTTCACAGGAGAATCAATTCTCTTCTCCCAAGCAGAAGCACTCTTTACACCACCAGTTTCTCACTGGTCTCAAGGACCCAAGATTTCTGTGGACATATCATACTGGTAAAGACCAAATGTGCAGAAGGCATTGAACATCTCAGCCCTTTCCATACTGCTGTCACCAACTGCACTGCCCCACAGGGTGGGGAGACCCTCTGCTGGGTTAAAAACTGGCTAGATGACAGGGCACAGAGAGTGGCTGTGAATGGTGCCCCATCCACTTGATGTCCAGTGACCAGTGGTGTCCCCTAGGGATCATTACTGGGCCCAGTTCTGTTCAACATCATTATTGATGACATAGATGAGGGCATCAGGTCTACCGTTAGTAAATTCATGAATGACATCAAGTTGTAGGGGAGTGTCAACTTGCTGGAGGGGACGAAGACACTGCAGAGAGATCTGGACAAGCTGGGTAAATGGGCAGAGACCAAAGAGATGAGGCTTAACAAGGCCAAGGGCAGGGTCCTACACTTTGGCCGTGATAACCCCCTGCAGCTACAGACTGGGAGATGAGTGGCTGGAGAGCAGCCTGGCAGAGAGGGACCTGGCAGTACTGGTGGACAACCAGCTGAACAGAAGACAGCAAGGTGCTCATGTGGCCCAGAAGGCTAACAGCATCCTGGCTTGGATCAGAAATAGAGTGGCCAGAAGGACTAGGGATGTAATTCACCCCCTATACTGGGCACTGGGGAAGCTTCCTCTTGAGTACTGAGGGCAGTTCTGGCATCTCACTTCAAGAAGGAGATTGAGGGGCTGGAGTGGGTCCAGAGGAGCAACAAGGCTGGGGAACGAACTGAAGGGTAAGTCTGATGAGGAGAAGCTGAGGGAGCTGGGGTTATTTAGCCTGGAGAAAAGGAGACTCAGGGGTGACCTTCTCTCTCTCTACAACTCCCGGAAAAGAGGTTGTAGTCAGGTGGGGGTTGGGCTCTTCTCCCAGGCAACCAGCGCCAGGATGAGAGGGCAGGGCCTGAAGCTGCCATGGGAAGTTTAGATTGAATGTCAAGAAGCCCTTCCTCATGGAAAGGGTGATCAGACCCTGGAATGGACTGCCCAGTGCAGTGGTGGAGTCCCCATCCCTGGAGGAGGTGAAGGACAGCCTGGCTGTGGCCCTTGGTGCCCTGGTCTGGCTGATGTGGTGATGTTAGGTCCTGCACTGGGCTGGATGAGCTTTTCCAACCTCAGTAATTCTGTGATGTTGTGATTAGGTAAAACACTCGTGGATGCCCTTCTTGTAGGTCTTCACATACCCTTTGAGATTTAGGCTTTCCTGAATACCCCCTCTTGCTTAGACAGTTCCTCTGTACCTCTCGTGGGTGTCTTGACACTGCTTCCACGTCCTGTATGCATCCTTCTCATGCCTGAGCTCTGTCAGCAGCTCTCAGTTTATCTGTGCAGCTGTCCTGGCACATTTGGTTTATTTCCTGCCCATTTTAATGGCCATTCTCTAGCTCAGGGAAGGTCATCCTTGATAAATCAGCAAGATCTCAATTGCCCTTCTTCTCTCTAGGGTCACATCCCATAGGATCCCTGAACTGGCCAGAGTCTGCTCTCCTGAATCCCAAGGATGCGATCTAACTCCTTGTCTTGCTTTCCATCAGAGCCTGATCTTCAGAATGATGCTCCTTGGAAGAAGAAAAAAATTGAGAGGAAATTCACAGCTTGGATATTTCTGGTGAGTGATCACTGATGAAAACACGACTCAGACACGCGAAACAAGAGGTCAGAACCAGTGAGTCCCCAGAACAGCTACAGCTGCAGACGGCGCGAGCCCTGGGTGAGGTGGGCAGTACAACACATCGACAGCCCAGAAAGGGGGTGTTTCTCCCCACCCCTAGAAATCGTAGGCCTAAATTGAAAACATTATCATCACGTGTGTCCCTAACACAGCAGAACTCCCGGGAGCCTGAGGAAGCAAAAGCAAAGTGCCCACCTCTAGATCATGTTCAGCAAGGACTTCGTTTGCTGTCTCCTTGAATCCCAGTAAGAGAACTTGCTGTGAGGTGTCGCCGTGGGCTGTTTTCTGCCCACAAGCAGCTGTGGTGTGTGCTTGTCCCTGCACACGGCGGGCTGGGCTTAGTGTCGTTGTGAGAGGAAGCACATGGGGCAACGCAGTCTGTGGAAGAGGTCCGTGCTGTTCTCAGAACCATAGAAGCAGATAGACCAGTGACAAAGCAGATGGCTCTGCACTGGGATTCAGTCCCCCAATCAATAGTTTACAAACGATCATGACATCTTCATCTTATTTCTTCCACCCAAATTCTTTGAAGAAGAAAACCCACCCCAAGTAGGTTACAGGCTACTTTTTGTAAGCCAAGGGATAGCTTTACCGTCAAGGCACAGTGAATTCCAACAGCGAAAAACAGCCAGCCAGTAACAGAAAAGCTGTGCTGTGTAAAGAAGAGTTCGCTGTGCACAGAACGCAAAGCAGCAAATCTTTCTTCTAATACAAATTGCCTTGAGTGGCAAAGAGTGCTAGAACGCTCCGAATCACGGAATTATGATGCCATGTAAGAACATGTTTGCTCTCCTCAAGTCATAAAATAACCCCTGGCTCCTTATCATGTGCACTACCAGTTCAGACCTGTCCAGTGGCCTCAGGCCTGCTGAAAACCCAGCTAAAAACCCAGCTTCTAGCCTAACAGCCAGGAGAACAAGATACAGGCCAGGCTGCTCTGAGTACTATTTGTTGAAGGAAAGACCCTCCTAACTATTTGGACTTTATAAGTTCTAGTTATTTTTCAGCTGGAATCCATAACTGTTTATCCATTCTTCCTGTGATGTCCTTTGATCTCTTAAGTTTTTATGTTTAATAACACAGATAACGTTCCTGCACCCGTCTTAGACAAATAAGCAGAAGGGACAACACAGGGTTGGAACTAGTGTTTGGGTTTTCTCTCAGTGTTTATAAACACCGAGGCAGCCCTTCATTGGTTGTCAGTGCAAGGGAATTCAAGCTCATACAAACCCCGGTGCTGCTCCAGGGTATTTCATGCAAGGCAGAGCTCTGCTGTTGCACAAATGAGACTCCCAATCAGTTGTTTGTGGGGATCTTAGGTTTGATTTTTTGGTCTTGTTTTATCTAAAGCCATTTACTGCTCTATGACAATCACCACAGCCTCCAACACTGCAGGGAGCTTCTGAAGCAGAAAAAAAAATGGGAGATAACTATGTGCAAACAAACAAGACAGAAGTTTTCTTCCAGTGGGAAATGTCTCTGTGTTGCAAAGCAAACCTCCATAAGAATATTCAGCACAAGAAAACCGGGCTTTAAACAAACAGAAGATGGTGATGAAAACGATCTCCAGGTCAGAGGGCAGCAGGTGAAGTCTGATGGCTGGTGGGACAATGAGTGTCAGTGTGTCCCTGCTCTCCAGAATCTAAAAGCCTATTACAATTATTTCACAAGCAAACGAGGGTGGCCCAGTGAGAGCAGTTTGCTGCAGTGACACTGCAGAGTCCTCAGCGGCACAGGCTGACACACTGACCTGTGATTCAGACTTACAGTTGTCCCGCATGCTGCTGGCTAGATCACAGACACCCTGCAACAGCCCCTGTGCAGTGCTCCTAGTGAGAAGGCAAAACGCTATTGCCTAGGCACCTGATGTAGCAGGGCTCACTCTCCACGTCCAAGCTATGGACCAGTAGAGGCACTGTGGGAGGAAGAGCAACACTGCTTTGAAAGCTCAGCTTCAGAAGCAAAACCAGTCATGTTATTACAACCATGCAACAAAGAAGGGAACGTATTCGTCTCTCGTATCACATCTGTGCCCCTCAGGCAACCTTCCGAAAGAAGTCTGTGAAACTTGTCCTTGCAGCTATCTCAGACAGCTCCACCTATAACTGTCTCAGCTCTGGCTCTCCCAGTGCTTGACACGATGCCAGGAGTGTGTACGTGATCCTGGATGTTCCTATGCAGCACGGGCTGTGTTTAACCAGCAAGTGCTCACAGACCCCCCGTGCTGGAAAGCAAGGTGAACATGAACGTGGGCTCTGGAGGGTTGTTTGCCTCTGTTGTGTACATTCGTGTAGGCTTCAGAGGAGCAGCGTTCTAAACCACCCCAACACTCTTGAATCTCTTGGGGAAGGACTATGAGCCCTGAGAGAGCTCTGTAATGCTGTCCCATACCCAGGCAGTTTGTGATACTTCTGCTCTGTAGATGCTGCTGTGATTTCAGCCCATGTACTGAGCTGATGAAATGTTAACCGAGTAGTCTGTGTATGTTCTGCAGCTAAAGCTGAGCTCCATGCTGCTGCAGTTGCTGCATTACCTCCATCAACTGCAGTCTTGCTGCATGCTTTTGTTGCAGTCTGGCTGCTCTATCCAACAGCATCAGCATCTTCTAGTCCTCAGAGATCCTAACCTATAACTGGTACTAGCAGTTCTGCTGTTTGCCATTGGCCCCAGGTTCCCCGTTACAGGGTCCATTCCCAATCCAGCTCCTTTGGGCACAGGAAAGGCCAGTTGCAGAGCTCAGCCAGGCATCGTTGACTAAGGCAGCACAAGAAACATTCACCACAAGGCTGGGCTGCCAGTGGCTGAACAACAGCAAGTTTGCCAAAGGCAGCAGGTGGGATTCAGCTGACCCAGCCACAGCCATCCTTTGTGTGCCACACACGTTTTACTAGATTGCAGGATGTGGTGCTTAACTGGCTGCAAGATATATCTGCACCCCACGTTTTCTGGGCACGTGCATGTGGCTGCTTTGGGGTCATGTCTGTCTTCTCAGCAATCCTTACAGCTTGTTAAGCTGAGCTACAGGCCCCTAGTTGTCAGTAGCACGGCAACGTTAACACTGCAGAGCATCACACAGCGCTATGCGGAGGACTTCAGCAGGATCTGCAGTGGCTGACAGTTCCCCCACTAGTTGTCACCAAAGTGGAGTCTCCACGTTTAAAACCCACCTGGATGCGTTCCTGTGCAACTTGGTCTAGGTGATCCTGCTGTGGCAGGGGGATTGGACTAGATGATCTTTCGAGGTCCCT
>JAOXOE010028969.1:0-15205 GCA_028565055.1 Phoeniculus purpureus
ATTCCTCAATACAGATATCTGGGGAAAGACATCTACTAAATCCAAACAAAAATACTTCCAAAACTGAAACAAAAAAACCCCCAACCCTGAAAGAACCCCACCACTCTGCTTGAATTTCCTTTTTCTTAATATCCTTATTCCTAGAAACAAACTTCCTTTGCAGACGAGTATAAGCATGCATGTTGATTAATTGCATACATGATTCAAAAAATAATAAATCTTAAGTAGTTTTTAAATTTTTCATGGCACCAAGTCCTTTGGTCTGGTCTGGCATTAAATACTTATACATGTGCTTTACTGGTTCCCTTCAAATCCTAAACACAGACTGGAACAGGCTACACAGAGGTGACCAAGAGAAATAAAGTAAAAATTTAGAGGGTGGTAGGTCATAAGGTATGTCTGTGGCAGTAATAATCTTAGAAGCTACACAGCTATGTTCAGATCACTGATCACCAGTCCTGTGTGCTACCTTGGTCATTAATCTTTTCTTGCCTGCTAAATTCTGGTCTCAACACATATGGCATCACAACTTTTAAGCATTTGGTTTTGACCTGAAATGAGAAAACATTTCTCTCTCAGAGTCTGATTGGTATAAAAACACACAGCCTTGAAAGATATTGACAAAGATAATGATATACTGTCAAATAAAGTATATCAAATAAGGCATTGCAATATTCCATTGTTATTATATTGCATATTGATTATAGAATTAATTTATTATTAGCATTTCCCCTCCTCCAAGTATAAGTGCAAACATATTTACATATGTACATAAGATTGGTCACTATGGGAAAAGAAACATTAAATTATTTCTTTTATGTGAAAAAGAAATAACTTTCCACTTGAATAGTTACTTGCTTTAAAGCCTCTCCCTTTGCCTTTGTTTCCACAGCTGTGAATTGGTGACTTTGCTTACTTACCCTTATTCAAGCACAGAGCCTTACATAAGAGTAAATTGCTTTGATACGTTAACACTCTGTCTGCTAAATTTGATATGATGAGTTTTAAAGTTCTTGATGCTATTTCTTACTTGGCATTGAGAAAATATCCTAAACTAACGCTGAGATTTGTGACATTTGTGGGTGCTCAAATCAGGCAAAAATATGGTTTAGTGGGCATAGTGAGGTTGGGTTGATGTTTGGACTGGGTGATCTTGGAGGTCTCTTCCAACCTTAGTGATTGTAGGATTCTGTAAAAGGGCAACATTACAATTTATCCCTGACTGTTTGCATTTTCTGTCAACATCAGCTATGAAACCCAGCCAATACCATAAGGAGACCGAAACCCTTAAAAAAAGGACACGGAAGAAAATCACTCTGTGCTCTGACCTGGAAAAAGAAGCAGCCCTGAGAAGAGCACTTAGCACTGTTGCCATTCTGTTCTCTGCAGCCGCTCAGATTAGCTTGGCCAGCAGGTGGGGCTGGAACTGGTGAGGGCTAAAGCTCTCTGGCTTGTCCTCTCTTACTTTCCTCCCATGCTGGGAGAGTCAGGTTACCCATGAAGATGAAGAACATTGTCACTTGCAATGCAGAGTGCTCATACTTCATGTACTGCCTACTAATTATCTCCAATGGCATGACTTCACTAGCTATTATCACATGTGTGTGTCAGTTAAATAAAGCCAGTTATTATACTGTCATAGTTTACTGAAGCTCAGGATCTTCAGATGACAGGGTTAAATCTCAAAGTCCGCTACTACCTGTCTGTTTTCATTCTTTAAACTTCAGACTCTGGAGACAGGTGAATATGTGGACTCATGTTTTAAAATAAAAATTTCTTCCTAAATTATGCAGAAGAGCAAGAAGAAGTAACGTGGCTGCGTATTGCATCTTCAGAAATCAATGCAAACACAAAGAATTCAGGCTACATTTCAAAACCATGCTTGTTTCTAGGTATTTTGGGAAACAGCTATCCTGAATAGTATCTGGACATTTGGTGGGGGTTGGTTGTAGCAAGGTGGCACATCACTGTTTCTGATTACTCCAGGGCAGTTTGCTTCAAAAAGATTTCAGGACAGAATAAAGTTAAGGTGTTTAGTGGCTTTTTAAGGTGAAAATAAAAAAAAAAAAATCTGAAAATTTAAATCTGAAAATTGGAATCTGGTGAAATCTGGAATTTATCAACATGGGCCAAATGCAGCTTGCCATTATCTATTTGGACCATACTAGGCTAGGGGGATGTCTCCGAATTTCGTTTTAGCTTCTAGCGTTGACATGAAGATTGCAACAATCTCAGAAGAATCGCACAATCACAGAATCATTAGAGTTGGAAGGGTCCTCAAGAGACGAAGTCCAATCCCCCCCTGCCAAAGCAGGACTGCCTAAAGCACATTACACAGGACTGCAACCAGATGGGTTTTCACTATCTCCAGAGACAGCGATTCCACAACCTCTCTGGGCAGTTTGTTCCAGGGCTTTGTGACTCACACTGCAAAGAAGTTTTTCTCTATTTACAAATAAGACTTGTTGTGTTCCAGCTTGTGCCCATTGTCCTGCACTGGACACAATTGAAAAGTTTGGATCCATTCTCTCTACAACCACACTTCAAACATTCACAGGGGCAGATCAGGTCTCCCTTCATTCTTCACTTCTGAAGGGTAAATAGTCCCACCTCTTTCAACCTTTCCTCATAAGAGAGATACTCCAGGCTCCCAATCATCTTTGTTGCTCTCAACTGGACTCTCTGCAGTAGTTTCCTGTCTCTCTTGAGCTGTGGAATACAGAACTGGACACAGTACTCCAGATACGTCCTCACTAGGACAGAGTAGAGGGGGCAGATGATCTCTCTAGAATACTTGCCACACACATTTTCTAGAATACTATTGACCTTCTTAGCAACAACGACATACTATCAGCTCATAGTCATGTCTACCAGGACTCCAGTATCTTTATCTTCACGGCTACTCTCCAACAGGTCTGCCCCTGAAGTAGATGCATGCAGTTGTTCCTAGGTGTGAGACCCTATACTTGCTCTTGTTGAACCTCATTAGGTCTCTCTTTGACCAACAGCCTGCCGAGGTCATGGTAGATAGCCCTTTGGTGTGTCAGCTATTCCTCCCAGCTTTGTATCATCAGCATACTTGCCAAGGAGACATCTTGTTCCCTCATCCAAGTCGCTGATGAATTTTGAACAAGACCAGACCCAGGACTGACCCTTGGGGAACACTGCTGGTCACAGGTCTCCAATTAGACCCTGCACCTAACAACTCTCTGAGCTTTGTTACACAATCATATCTTGACTCACCCCACCATCCACTCATACAACCCACACGGCATGATTTTACTAATGAGGATATTATGAAAGACAGTATCAAAGGCCTTGCTGACAAGGCAAGGTAGACAATATCCACTGCTCTCCCCTCATCTACCCAGCCAGATATGACATCATAAAAAGGTATCAGATTAGTCAAGTGCAATTTCCCATTGACGAATCCATGCTGGCCACTCCCAATAATTTTATTCTCTTCTACATGGTCAGAGACAATACCAAAAGAATTGGTTTCATCATCTTTCCAAGGACAGAGGTGAGACTACGTCACCTGTAAGTTTTCTGGGTCATCCTTTTTACCTTTCTTGAAGACTGGAGCGACACTGGCTTTCCTCCAGTCCTCAGACACCAATCCTGTTTTCGACGACTTTTCGAAAATGATGGAAAGCAGCCTGGCAATAACATCTGACAGCTCCTTCAGTGCTTGTGGGTGCATCCTGTTGATGCCCATGGATTTATGGATGTCCACCTTAGCTAACATCTCTAACCTGCTTGTCCTCTACTGGGAGCAGACCTTGTCTCTTACCTCTAGAGCTCAGGTTGGGTTTAGCATTCAAGACCAGAGCAAAGAGGGCATTCAATAACTCCACTTTCTCTGTGTCTTCCACCACTAGAGCATCCATGTCATTCATCATCAGGCCCAAGAAATCTCTCTTATTGTCTTTGATAGCTCTTGCCAGATTTAATTTCAGATTGCCCTTAGCTCTTCTCCTGGCATCCCTGCATTCTCTAATAATGTTCTTAGATTCTTCCCAAGTGGCCAGTCTTGTTCTCCACGTTCTGTAAATTTCTTTCCTCCTGCAAATTTTTTCCAGAAGATCCTTACTCATCCATGCAGGTCTGTTTCCTCTGCTTTCTTTCTTACACATAGCATCAGCCTTCAGCTTGGAGGAAGCAATGTTTGAATATTGACCAGGTCTCATGAACACCTTTGCCCTGATATACTGCATCTTTGAAGATGCAAAATTTAGCTCTTCTGAAGTCTTTACTTCTTCTTCACAGGATACTGAACTCCACCACTTCATGGCTGCTGCAGTCAAGGCTGCCCCCAACCTTCACATCATCAAAAAGTCCTTCTTTATTTGTTGATAGAAGATCTAGCAGTGCATCTCTCCTTTTAGGTTCCTTAGTACTCATGTTACAAAGTTGTCCTCAATGCATTGTAGAAGGGTCCTGGACCAGGTGTGCCTTGCTGTGTTACCTTTCCAGCAAATATCAGGGTAGTTAAAGTCTCCCAAGACGACCAAGGCTTGTGATTGTGAGGCTGCTTTCAGCTGTCTGTGGAAGGTCTCATCAACCTCCTCATCCTGGTTAGGTGGCCTGTAGTGAACATCTGCAACAGAGTCACTCCTTCCCCTTGATTCTTACCCATAAGCTCTTGCATGGTTCTTCATTCTCTCGTAAGTAGAGCTTGATACATTCCAGGTGCTCTTTCACATCAAGAGACACCTCACCACCGCATCTTGTTGGCCTGTCTTTCTCCAATAGTACTCAGCCATCCATCACAATGTTCCAGTGTTCCATTTGTACAAGCCATCCCACCATGTCACAGTAATTACAATGAGATCATGGCCCTGTGACTACATGCAGGTTTCTAGATCTTTCTGCTCATTCCCCATACTGTGTGTGTTAGTGTAGTGGCATTGCAAGGAGTCAGTCAAGCATGTGGGTTTTCCTGTAAGGGAGTGGGAGGACGTATCATAGTTACATACAGCCCAAGGGTGGTTTGCCTTCTAGCTCTTTCCTAGGTGTATCCCTCAGGTGGACATATAGACCATATTGCACCCCACCCCCCGATCTTTCAGTTTAAGGCTCATTTCACTAAACTGCACAGCCTGCAGCCCAACGATTGCCTTACCCTTTCCTTCCCCAGAAGGTTGTAGTCACCGAAGGATGTCCCTTTCTCATAACAACTAAACCCCTTACAATGACACCAATCATGTAGCCAGGAGTTGGTGTTCATTATAGTTCTGGCTACCTCCTTTCCTCCAGATGGTAAGATGGAGGAAAAGAAAATTTTTTTTTCACTTGTAACCCAAGGGCTTTATAGTCCTCCTTGAACTTCTGGTTTGCTGAGTCATTCATGCCCATGTGAAAGAGTAAAAGGCAATACAGCTTTTGGTCAGTTGTAGTACTCTCTGACTTTAGCTTCTGGAAGGCAGCAGACCTCTTTAAACCCTGTAAGGTGAGCAGACAGACGGGCTTCTCGGTGTCCTTTAATAGACAGTCACCCTCAGAAGATCTGGTGTTTTTATGATATTCTCTGTGCACTGCTGGTACCATTGCTTCTGGCAGTCCATTATCACAGGTCTTTATCACAGATCTATAAACAGATCTTTATCAAAGTTCAAAAGATTACCTTTTTCTTCAAGACTGTGGTTATAAGCTGTTGCCACGGAAGACAGAGTGATTCAGCTGTCATGCCACTTTGTGTTCTTGTGTGTGCTCAAATCCGAAGTTACAAGCTCATCACAGGAGGCTGCTGAGCTGCCCCTGAACTGGGAACTGAAAATGAATCCTAGCTGTGTATTATCCGTGATTCTGAAAGGAACCCATTTGTACCTAATTTGGGGCCTGAGCTCAGACCTTCAGAAAATGTATGTATTTTGGATTTATTGTTAAGCAAGGTATTCTTTAAGCACCTTCTTAACCTAGTTACATTTTACATTGTGATTCCTACAGATTTCCAGTGCTCTCAAATCTTCTTGCCCCAGAGCATTAGGTAAATGGCTTCAATAAAATTATCACTCATAAACAATATGTTATTCCTCCAAAGCCACACTTGCCTGATGGTTTTCTCTCAGTTCAGAAACACACAAATTGTTCAGTAGTAGTAGTCAATTAAATACAGTGATAACCTGCTGCTTTTAATTATCCTTCTCTGTGCAACAGCAGCTGCAAAACACAGGGTGACAAGCCAAATGTAATGTAAATACTGTGGTGTGCTCCAGATGCAGCAGTGCTTTGCCAGGTGTTTATTTTTAATAATTTTACCCCATTAAATAATCTTTGCTCTAGAAAAACACACAAAAACTGTAGGTTTCCCGTCACAAAGACTTTAATGTAGTCACATTTGTGACTATGATTCTTTCAGTTTTGGTGACAGGGGGCAGCAATTGTACTTCGCCTCCAGGGCTATGTATTAATTCTGAACGTGGTTTAGTGGCATGGTGCCATTGGGTTGGCAGTTGGACTAGATGATCTTGGAAGTCTCTTCTAACCTTAATGATTCTAGGATTCTATTAGTGCTACTATTTTGAACAAAGACCACACCACACATAATCCAAAAGCAACTGAAGTGCAGGGAAGATTCTGTTGTGTTGCTGTTGATGTTTGCAGAGTGCAAGTTTAGATTGAAGCTAGCTACTGTGTAGCTCACTTGCACACGCTTTCCCCACTAATGCTGGCAATGTTAGACTTTGTGTTTTCATCTTTTTCTTGTAACTGTTCCACAGCCACTAAGAAAAATGCAATTTTTTTTTTCAATTGATACTTCAAGATTTTCTTTCTAGAGCCAGTAAAGCAATTTCTCAGATTTTCAATGTCGTACTGTACTTCCTTGCATCTGAACTTGGAACTCCAAAAGCAAGTTAAGATTTGGTAGTGCAGTATTTTTAAAAAACCCACCAAAACTCAAACATCTGTCCTTTAAAATGTTCTGTAGAAAAACAAAATATGTTGGCTTAAATCTGAGCACAATAAAGAATAAGAGGCAGTCATTGTATTGGCTTACATTGATCTTTGCCTTTCTTGCCTTAAATGATGGATTTTTCACGATGTTGGCAAAAAAAGGCTTTCTCATGAACACGTCGTCAAGATGGGGAGACCAAACATTCATAGTAATTATTACTGGAGCCAAACATCCTCCACAAAGATTACTAGCAAGCTATGTTCCAGCATGCCTGAAAGAGCCTTTATTGCAGTGCATGCACCTTTAAAACAAAGTGATGGCTCTCTTTTTCTTTTTTCTTTTTTTTAAACATTTTGCATACAAGTGTAAAGCTTTTTTGCCTTGAAGTTGTTTAATCTTCTAAAGAAATGAAATGCTGACCTTAAGGGCCTTCTGAACACCAAAAAGCTGCTGCAGCCCCTCATAGATTCCCATCAGTAAGGGAAGGACATCAAAATAGGGTTTAGGTGACCTGTAACTATGTTTTCTACAGCACAGGACAGATCCTGAACACTTCTCATAACATAGTTCCTGTGAAATCATCTCTTCCCAAACACAAGGTGCACCCTGTCCTAGCACTCATGACTTGTGCTCAGAACTCATCATTCCAATTAATTGCACCAAATCCTCCTTCTGAAGCTGAGCTGGAGACAGTCTGCACTTTCCTGTCTTTGCTTTAGGTCTTCCAGATGGAATGTATCAGAATTTAAATGTTTTTCTTTCCAGCCTGGAAAACAGGCTTTTTGGGACTTCAGTTTGTCGAGTTTTTGTTTCATGACTCATGATCACAACCCTGCACACAGAGCACAGAAATTAGATGTTTGTCTCTGTAACACAGCTGAGAAAATGACCCAGAGAACCTGTTCAGAGGTGTCACTGGAGAGCAAATAGGAGAGTTTGTCAGAAATTGAGATAAAACCAGTTCCAAGACAATCTCTGGGTATTACGGAAGTCACAAGTCTTCCTAGCACTGCGCTCAAGAGATAATTTCCAATACTGCCATTCCTCCACTCTTCCAAGAAGTAAATAACTGTTTGGATTTAGGGAATGGCAAATTAAGTCCAAAATTCCTAAGCTTGGAACAGCAGCAGTTTGACAATGTATTTTCTGAAAAAGTCTGCACTTCTCAAATTGTCTTCAATATGAAAGTCATTCCTTCTTGACACAGAACATAATTCTTCCTAAAAATTTGCTTCAATTGATTAAGAATCTATTTGGAACCCCTTATTGTTTCCTTTACTTGGTTATTTATATAAGCTTAGGGAGTGCAGTGCAGGAGAAAGAGATCTGGGAGTGCTGGTGGACAGCAGGATGACCATGAGCCAGCAATTGGCCATTGTGGCCAAGAAGGCCAAAGGCATCCTGGGGTGGATCAGAAGGGAAGTTATTAGTAGATCGAGAGTGGTTCTTCTGCTCCTCTGGCTCTGCCTTGATGAGACCATATCTAGAATATTGTGTCCAGTTCTGGGGCCCTCAATTCAAGAAGGGCACAAAACTGCTGGAGCAAATCCAGCACAGAGCCAAAAAGTGATGAAGGGAGTGGAACATCTCCTTGATGAGGAAAGACTGAGGGACCTGAGTCTCTTTAGCTTGGAGGAGACTGAAGGTGACCTCATTAATGTTTATAAATATGTGAGGGGTGAGTGTCAGGAAGATGATACCAGTCTTCTCAGTGTCATCTAGTGATAGGACAAGGTGCAATGGGTGTGAACTGAAACATAGGAGGTTCCATATTAATATGAGAAGGAACTTTTTCATGGTGAGGGAACAGATTACTGGAACAGGCTGCCCTGGGAGGCTGTGGAGTCTCCTTCTCTGGAGACATCTAAAACCTGCCTAGATATATTCCTGTGCGACTGCATCTAGGTGATCCGTCCGTGGTTGGGGAATTGGACTAGATGATCTTTCAAGGTCCCTTCTAATGCCTAATGTTCCGTGATTCTGTGATTCTGTAAGTGTAACTCTTAAGTTTTAAAATGAGCTGTACAGATCAAAGACAGATAATTTAGTTTCTTCTGTGGCATGATGAACAGTAGTAGTTCATATGAACAGTGAGAATTAATGAGTCTTTCTGAAAAGAAGAAACTCAGCATTTTTACCTTCAGCCTAATCTATTGCTTTATGTCTGGTTAGTTCTAGCAAAGTGTCTTCAACACCTGCTATCTCATTCATATAATTTAAAAATATATTTATTTTGAAAGTAGACATTTAAAACAGCAAATCAGAAACTTCCTCACTGCATCTTTAATTGGAGGATACTTTAAGTATTTAATGCAGGATTTAATTAATGAGATTTTTAACATCTTTCTCTAGGGTTTCTGTGGTTGACACAGAAGAAAAAAGGTTTGTTTTCTGAATATTTGTACTGTAAGGGAAATTCTGGCATGTAAGGAAATCGGTTATGGCCTCTAAGGAACTGGCACTACTTGTATTGTCTGAATATACTGTATTGTCTGAATGTCTTTCACTACTGGTCATCATTGTACAAGTGAAGTGATTTTTTTTAGCCATGCTTGTCATCATGCAATAGAGTACAACATGTTTTGTATGGGCTTGTTAGTTGGGGGTAAATTGGAAATATTAGTTATTGACCTGAACTGGATTAAGTCCAACCCACACAGGTATTGCTGTGCTATAGTTTCTAGGACTTTCGGTTCAAGAGTGACTATGGCAAAGCTAACCAGAGCATTTCTGAGCCCACTTATGTCAGGTCATTTATCAGTACAACTCAGCTCCGTGTGCTTAATGGGAGTTACTTGTGAAAAATCACTTGCTGAAGAGGCTTGCTGGCCCATTTCTATCATATAGATAACCTTGGATTTTCCTTTCACAGCACTAGACAGACAAGTGTGTGGTTAAATACTTGTTATGGCTGATGCAGCATAAATCAAACCAAAAACAGTCTCTCATGGCTTATTGCTACAATTAAAAAAAATGAATAGAATAGAATAGTGTAGCTTTGGTTGGAAGACACCTAAAATGACTACCTAATCCGACTTCTGAGCACTCCATGACTGACCAAAAATTAAAGCCTACTATTAAAGATATTGTCCAAATGCCTCTAAAGCATTGAGAGACCTGGGAGTTGGACCACCTCTCTAGGAAGCCTGTTACAGTGTTTGACTCTCCTATTAGTATAAAAGAAAGGCCTTGAAACTCTCTTGAGACAGCTTTGAACTATGCCCATTTGATCCCAAGGACAAGAGATCAGCAATCAGCAGCTCAGTTTCCACTTCCCCTCATCAGGAGTCTGTGAAGAGCAAAGAGGTGGCCCCTCAGCATCTTCTCCAAACTATACAAGCCCAAAGTCCTTAGCTGTTGCTCATAGGATAATCCTTCCAGCCCTTAAATGGTTGGCACTCTAATCACAGCACATTAGGCTGCCTCTAGTTAGGAGAAGACACTGCAGACACCGTTATAAGCTGTAACCTAGAAGACGTACTAAAAGGAACAGAAAGATGAAGAGCTAATGGAAATTACATCCAATTCATAACAATGTATTTACTAAGCTTTGGACTTTAAGGAACATTTGTGTATTTTAGGATTAAAGTTGCTGCATGAAAAAGCATTAATCATTGTATTTCCGTGATACTTTTAATGTATGTTTTGCTTGCAGTCTTATCAAATGGACTTGCCCCTTAAAATCTTTGTTTCTAGACTAGTGAAAACTGTCACATGGTGAAAATACAGGAACATTCAAAGATTTGCGGCATATGGCTAGTTTTAGCTCTGTTGGGGTTTGATAACTGCATTCATCTGGACAAACAGCTGGCACAACTAATGCCAAAGGCGATAAAGACCTTGAGCATTAGAGTATGCATACACTGTAGGTTCCCTTCCTTGCAGGCTCAAGGTGTTCATGTTCCTGTGGTAACCCACTTGTAAAAAGAGTAGATGTGCTAAGTGATACTGTGTGAGTTCATGGGTTCACTCTGATACTAGTGGCTGGTGCAGCCTCAACTCATAGCAAGATATGCATGCGTGACTTCAAGGAACGTACTTAAATACTGGTTTGTCAGGGGTTTCATAAGAGTCTATGGGAGGACTTGGTCCTTCCAGAATATCCATGGATACTAAAATGATCACTTGGCCCATGACGAAACAAACCATCATGTTAGCAGCTTATGAATAAAGGCCAGTCAAGTTTCCGTGGGTGATCCCTCTCATACAAGAGCTCGTGTGCATGGCTGAGAGATAACACTGGTTAACTGCAGGTACAAAAAGTCTCAGTACACAAAAAGGTTGTGCAAGAGGCTCATCAGGCCATCTTCAGCTCTGGAGGTGACCCCTAGAAATTGTTCACGAGCACTCCATTACTTCTGTACATTCCCTCTTAAAGTGGAAATAAGCATTTCCACTTACCATTGTGCAGAGTATTTCCAGTGCAAAAGCTTGTTCTGGCCATCTGTCCAAAAGTTCAGTGTTATGCCCCAGAGTATCTGAAGAATAATTTTATAAGAATGATGACCTTGATATTGCATTTTTTGGTTTTGTTTCAAATTTCTTCTTCAAACATGGGAGAGCTAGAAAGGTGTCTGAAAAATAATGGACACAGTTGTTTCTCTTTTATTCACAGTCTGTTGAACATGGAAAGACTCAGCTTAAAATCCTAACCCAAAAATAATAATTACATCTAGACGAGGAAATAGACAGCTGAGCACTGGAACAGGCTGCCCAGGGGGGTTTGTGGAATCTCCTTCTCTGGAGAAGTTTAAAACCCGCCTGGATGTATTCCTGTGCGACTTGATTTAGGTGATCCTGCTCTGGCAGTGGGATTGGACTAGATGATCTTTTGAGGCTCCTTCCAATCCCTAATGTTCTGTGATTCTGTGATTCTTTTTAAGAAAATTAGCTCCAGAATTATGACATTATTTTTCTATTTTGCATAGAGACAGCTTGTGAATATTTGCAGTTGTGCCACCTGGAAAACACACTAACAGAAGATGCTCTTTTCTGGTAGTAAGGACAGTAATCTCTGGTGGCTAAATGTAGGTTAATAGTAGTCCAGTGTATTTTAAAAAAAAAATCAAGTGTGCAGAAAAAGTGAATTTATAGAAGAGAAACCCCTTAAGATTACACTTAAGACATAATTTAAATTTTTGTAAAAATCTAGAATGAATTCCAGTAACATTTCACAAAGGGAGAGGAGAGGATGTGGTGTGTTGTCCAGCTGTTCTCATTTATTGCCTCTTAGTAATTACTGTTTTATTTCTGAGTAAACATATAATATTCAAATAGTGGCTGTCAATGCTATTACCTGCAGTTCTATAGCCAAAGTCCATCTTCTTTCCTGTTCAAAACCTTACTCAAGGAGGAATTATGCAAGCACAGTGTAATAAAACAGTGTCTAATTGTATGGGGGGTTTTTTCAGTAAAGGCTTACCCCATCTTCAGTTAATTAATTTCACACTCTTACTTTGTAGCAGAATTTGTTTTGTTTATGTAGCTTCTTTGAGAAATCTTTGCAACCCAGCAGGTCCTTCAGAGGATGCACCTACCAAAGCCAAGCTTAGTTTTGTCTAGATTATTAGTTGGAAACAGACTCTGCCAAGGTCACCCACAAGTGCTATTACTGAAACGTGAAGTGATATAATCCAGCTGATGTTCAGGCTTAGCAAACCTCCTGAAATTAACAGGAGTGGAACTTTGTTCCCAGTATACAAAGAAAAAGATGCTTGTCAAACTAAACCAGAAGACAATCATCGGAGCAATCATAAATACAGAAAGTATAGTGAGTGGAGGTTTGCCAGAAGTGGTGCATTGTTTTTAGCCCTACTATAATGAGAAAGCACTAGCAGACTAAAAACTAATCTTCAGTGGTAGCTGTTTCTTTGTATTTCTGCCTGATACCGGAACCAAATGGAGGAACATACATCAGGGTGTAAATCCTAATGCTGCCACTATTTGGAGCTTTGTGTTGTGGTCATTTCACGCAAGGCAACCTCCGAAGACATATGCAGCTCTTTATGATTGCACTCCCTTGCTAACCACACTGAGCTATTCACACTGGATTCTGCAGTGAACTCTGCTCCCATTTGGGCCCCAGAGCAGCACGGTTTAGGCTTTTAACAGAGCTTAGATGCTAAGCTGTTTTAGAAATCTGCCAAAAATGTGTTACAAATCTCAGGATGGAACACAGGGCAGAAAGAGACAGAAACCCGTGCCCTTTTCTAGAAGCTTGTCACACCTGAGTTTGCTAAAGAACCCTGTGGTCTTCCCACAGGGTTTAATTTAAATAATAATCAAAAGTAGTAGGCACGTATGTGGAACTAGTGCTGTTGTGTCTAATATTTTAAGCGAGCCACTGAAAAACATTGATATGAGCTGGAGAACAGGAGATCAAGGAAACCTTGACAGGGAAGGCACAAAAAGAATTTCAGTTTTTCCATGTTGATGTATTATTTCATAGAATCATAGAATTCTAGAATGGCCAGGTTTGGAAAAGACCTTAAAAATCATCTAGTTCCAACCCCTCATGCATGGGCAGGACACTTTCACTATATCAGGTTACTCAGGGCCCCATCCAGCCTGACCTTGAACACTTCCAGGGATGGGCCAGCCACAACTTCCTTGGGTGAGGTGGCTTCAAGACCACAATTAAAGATAAAGGAAAAGAAAACAAAGCAGTTAAGTCTCAATGAGATCCTGGATAAATTTGCCAGACAATGGATAGCTTAGGGACCTCGAAAAGGGTTTATTAACTCTATGACTGTGTACAGAAAGGAAGAAAAGGTTAAGCAAGTTAGCGTACACAAACTAGAAACTGTGTCACAAATGCCATCACATATTCTGAGAAAAAGTACAATGGGAAATCACTGTTGTATCGGTCCTTGTGTCTCTTTTTTTCACATCAGAGCTGTGCGGGAAAAGAACATGTCAGTCAAGTAGAGACGAGTACCACCACCCTCTCTATTATTCAAACAGGGCACCCAGGCTGTTTGCAGACTGGTGAATTCTTCAGCATAGCTTCTCCAGCTCAATGCTCTCAGGACAGCCTGATTCCTCAGTGCCTGAACTGCATCCCTCAGTGCAGGAGACATGACTCCAGAACTGGACTCAGTACTTCAGGTGGGGTCTCACAAGTGCAGAGTAGAGGGGAAGAATCACCTCCCTCAACTGTCACTGCTTCTTTTGATGCAGCCCAGGACATGGTTGGCTTTCTGGGTTGCAAGCACACACTGATGGCTCCTGTTAAACTTCTAGTCCACCACTGTCCCCAAGTTCTTCTTCTCAGGGCTGTCCTCAATTTTTTCTCCTCCCGATTTATATTCATGCATGGGATTGCCTTGGCCCAGGTGTAGAACCTTGCACCTCTCTTATTGAGCTTCATGCAGTCTGCAAAAGCCTATTTCATGAGCCTGTCAAGGTCCCTCTGGGTGGCTTCCTTTCCCTCCATCATGTTGACTCACCACAGTTTGGTGTCATCAGCAAACTTACTGAGGATGCATTCAGTTCCACTGTCTGTGTCTCTGACAAAGATGTTAAATAGCACTGGTCTGAGTACTGACCCTTGAGGAACACCACTTGTCACACATCTCCATTTCAACACTGAGACATTGATCACAACTTTTTGGGTGTGGCCATCCAACCAGCTCCTGATCTAACGAGTGGTGCATCCATCGAATCCATATTATTCCAGTTTAGAGATCAGAATCTCATGTGAGACAGCGTTGAATGCTTTGCACAGGTCCAGGTAGATGATATCTGTTGCTCTGCCTTTGTTCACCAAGGCTGTGACTCCACTGTAAAAGGCCACCACATTTTTTAAATTTTAGACTAGTGAGCACATGTCAGCCTGGGTTTTGTCTTTGTTTCATCAAAAATTGGATCAAGTTGCATGTATCTGACTATCCCAGGAGTGTTTTTTGATTAGCTTTGCAATTTAATTTGCAGAAAGACCATCGATATGATCAAAAGAAGAGAAATAAATATGCAAGCTCTGCTGAACAGAATTTTTCCTTTTAGCTCTAGCACAAGATTAACCTGTAAATGACATAAATCCATGCAATGAATGTTTATCTGGACATGCAAATTTAGTAGAGCAAAGTATACTGAATCGTTAGTTGTGCCATACAAATTGCACCAGAGGAAGGTTTATTTTAAACACAAGGGAAAGCTTCTTGATTGGAAGTTCATCAGGCATTGGAACAGGCTGCCCAGGGAGGTGGTTGAATCAACATCCCTGGACATGTTTAGAAGTTGTGTAGATATGGAACTCAGGGATGTTGTTGAGTAGTGGGCTTGATAGTATGAGATTAATGGTTGGAC
>JAOXOE010028970.1:0-15204 GCA_028565055.1 Phoeniculus purpureus
ATGTTGGTGCTGGTCTCTTCTCACAGGTCATTAGCAACAGAAGCAGAGGGAAGGGCTTCAAGCTTCACCAGGGGAGGTTTAGACTGGACATGAGGAAGAAATTCTTCCCAGAGAGAGTCGGGCTGCCCAGGGTGATGGTTGCATCCCCATCCCTGGATGAGTCTTCAGGATCACAACAGATGTTAAATTTGAGAGGGTTAGAACTGTTTGGTTTAATTTGGACCTCATCACTTCAGTGTTTAAGGTACCCCTCCTTGCACCAGAATTTACTTGTGCCCGATTCTAGTCCACATACAGTTTGGGGGACCTGTATTAGTGCAACGCTGTTTAGGGTTCATTAGTAGTATCACAGAACATTAGGGATTGGAAGGGACCGCGAAAGATCATCTAGTTCAGTCCCCCTCACCATAGCAGGATCACCTCGATCAAGTCACACAGGAACACATCCAAGGCAGGTTTTAAAAGGTTTCTCCAGAGAAAAAGACTCCATAACCCTCCTGGGGAGCCCGTTCCAGTGCTCTGTCACCCTCACTGTGAAGAAGTTCCTTCTCATCTTGATATGGAACCTCTTATGTTCCAGCTTACACCCATTTTCCCTTGTCCTATCATTAGATGACACTGAGCAGAGCCTGGCTCCATCTTCCTGACATCCACCCTTCACATATTTATAAACATTAATGAGGTCACCCCTCAGTAATGGTAGCTTGATCTAAAAAGTGGGAAAAAAAACCCCAAAACAGAAATTGGAAAAAAGAGCTTCTCTCCAGATATTGCTATCTAATTAGCCTATCTTTTCATTTTTTCCTTCATTTTTGTTTCTGCAGGTGTCAGTAGCTTAATGTACAGCGAAGCATCCAACACTTTATTTTCTGCCTTGTTTTATACATGGCAATTGGACCGAGAGTCCCAAAAGGTTCCTTTTTATTATGGATTATTCCCAGTGAACACACTGGTTGTAAGCACTCTATGACAGCAAGGTTATAGTAAAATAGCCTTTTTTCTCCCTTTGAAGTAGAGCTGTAACACTGAGAATAACTTTTATGAGGCCTTGTGGGAATCTTGTTCTTTATGAAAGTCAGTGATTATATTCAGAGGCTGGAATACATGTTCCCTTGAACTTTTTAAAAATAAGAGAGGAAAAGGAGTGAGAGCATTTGCATCTCTATGGGTCAGGAAATCTATTACGTATAATTTACTGGATTCCCTGCTCTAGATCTCACCCTAATCCAAGGATAGACATGAAGGGAACAAAGGTGATTGGGGGTCTGGAGCATCTCTGTTATGAGAAAAAGCTGAGAGAGCTGGAAATGTTTAGCATTGAGAAGAGAAGAATGAGACCAGACCTTATTCATGTCTATAAATACCTGAAGAGTGGGTGTAGAGAGGATGGTGCCAGATTGTTTTCAGCTGTGCCCAGTGACAGGACAAAGACCACTGGGCACAAGCTGGAGCGCAAGAACTTTCATTTAGATATGAGGAAAAACTTCATTACTGTGCGGGTGACAAAGCCCTGGAGAGCTGCCCAGAGAGCTTGTGGGGTCTCTTTCTCTGGAGATGGTCAAAACCCACCTGGATGCAGCCCTGCGCAATGTGCTTTAGGCAGCCCCACTTTGGTGAGGGGCATGGGGGTTGAACTTGGTCATCTCTCGAGGTCCCTGTCACATCCCTTCCAACACTGGTTATTCTGGGATTCTGTGACTTTGTCTTCTTATTATATAACATATGTGAAAAATAAAATAAAGAGGTGGGAGAAAAAGGCGCCACTTATACTGAAAATATTTTCAATTTCTTGTCTTGCTCACTTTTTTTTTGTGGCACTGATTAAAATAAAGTATTTGCTGAACTGAAGAAAATCACTGAGTTCAGCGCTGACAGAATATGCTGACACTTCACACACTTTCAAGGCTTCAAAGCTAGGATGGTTAAACACCCAGTGGAGCATATTTTCAGAATTCACAGTTGCACATGGGTTTACATTTTCATGGGATATCTTAAAAAGGAGAGAAGGCAGATGGAGGAGAGAATGTTAACACTAGTCACCAGAAAATTTAGAGTTTTATTTTAGTTTACTTTATAAGAGAAGGAATAGTTTTGGGGTTTTTTTGGTAAGTATTATAAGTGTATGTTATAAACAGCTATTCTATAACTATGAAAAGCATTGACAGTAGTTTGGGTTTCTATAGACGATCAGTCAGTCCTTTAGGTGCTGAGAGTCAGACTTGATGCCTCTCACATCTGATTTTCTCCTTGCAGAAATTCTGACTTACGCATTTTGTCCTTTGAAAGAGACGCAATCCCTTCCATCTTATTTTTATGAGCTAGTTAAGGGAGTTAACAACTAGAGTACAGTTGGGAATGCAGTTTGTGTTGTGTTTGTGTTGTTGAACACTGTTGCCCTTTTGACTTCCAGGACTGATTCTGTCTGCTTATTCAGAACTGCACAGTAAGATGGAAGTTTTCCTTGATTGTGTGCCATTGAAGTTGATATATTTTAATGCAACACTGAAAGTTAAGCATGTGGTTAACGTCTAAGGATCAAAGCATTTCCTTTTGAGAGTGAAGTCCCTAAATCAGGCATAATTTCTTTGTCAGCTTATTTAGCAGGTGTAAGACCAAAAATACTGATTTCACTAGTTAGTTAAGTATATACTGCTGAGCAGCTGGCATCTGTGTCATGCATTAGATTTTAAGAGTAGCTCTCTTTTTGGAAGTGTCTGTATCACAAGCTTTTGGAACGGGAAATGTCCTTCACATTGTGTTCAGTGGTAAATGCGTGTGAGAGAAATTTGACTATGAAGCTTTGCACAAGGGAGACACACTGAAGTCTAATCCTGTAGATTTCACTACTGCTTTGATAAGACAAAACTCTTCATTGCATTAGATGCTAATACATGCTGCTGTAGGCATTTAGGTCATCATTGGTACCACCCTCTGTTCATATTTGTGAGCTGATGAAGCCCAAATTCATTGAGTCTTCAAGAGAAGGAACCACTCGTGCAGCAAGTGAATAAATTCTGCTGCTTGTTTGACACCAGTCTAGTTGGTCTCTTCTGTTGTTGGAGAAGAGAAATAGAGTGACAGGAGATCACAAATGATAAATTATTCTTACACTGGAAACAGAGTTTTGAGTGTTCAAAAACATGTGGCGTATTTTTGCACATTTTCTAACAAAGATGCTTGCTTTATTAATCAGCCCTGCACTTTGCGAGAAGGAGTCAGTCACATGCATCTGTATCCTCAGTGGTTGTTGGTGTATTAGACAGAGTTTAGTTTTTGAATGTAGCCTGTGAGAGACATGCATTTCTACAGACCCTCTGAACAGAATCTCTCAATATTTTTTCATTGTTCATAATTTTATTCTCTATTATGCCTGTTTATGTATTTTATGGGGTTTTTTTAATATAAATGCTCTTATTATCAGAATCATAGAATGATTTTAGTTGAAGAGATTGTCTTCAGACACAAAATACTAGAGACAAATCTATAATAAAAAAAAGTTAAGACAAGTTATATTAAAAAGAACAACAATAAAAGTTGAAAAGAAGAAAAAGAACCCTGTATTGGAAGAGTGAAAATTAAATAAAGCGGCCTTACTCCCACTTTTCCACCTAATGACTCAGGGAGAAAAGGAAGGAAAAAACGCAGCTGACCTCCCCCGTCCAGCAAAAAGCAGAGAGGGAATGAAAAATTTTATAAAGAGGCAATAAAGACAAGAGTTGTAGAGGAAAGGAAAAAAGGGATAAGCTTTTTACCCAATTCCACATCCTGTTAGACAAGCAGCCAGCAGAGAGCAAGAAACCCACCAGCTAAAAGTGCAGTGGTGACTCAGCACCCCCCATATATGCTGCTCATATTTACATTATAGAGAAGTACTCTTACAGAGTTATACACAGTTATACCCTGTTCCCGCATTTGTCTCTTAGTATGTGGTTTGGGGAGTGTGAGTGAGCGTGGTATTTAAGGTGTGAGCCTGAATTTGTTACCACAGTCAGTAATAATAACATTGCCCTATTCTACAATGTATAAACCTTTCCTGAAAACCTTTTTGTTGTTTTCTTTGCTTCTTTCAATCTCTTTGGGGCAACAAGCATTTTCAAAACAACAGTTGAAATCCAGGTTATAGCTATAGTGAAATTATACCCTCTACTTACATTGGAAATGAAATACACCTGTAGAGGTTATATTGAAATCACACCAAGAGAAGTTTTTGCAATTAATGGGAATGTTGGCTTTTGACCGTGATTTAGGAATCGCTTTCCTGTGAAGCATTGTAATTAATAACATACTTTGTGTTTTCATTGAATCTCTTTAACAACAGTAACGTTATCAGAAGTGTATAATGTGTGCTTCATTAGACATTCCATCAAGAGATCACTGTAGTTTACATTAAAATTGTGTCTTAATAATCTCTTCATCACAACAACGAGTTTCTTTCATATGCTGTCACTTGTTCAAAATGATCTTTTTGCACTTGGCTTTTAGATACTCTGTGATATCAAATTGTTCATTTTCATTAAGTGCAATCATAATATTCTCTTTTAGTAAACGATTATTACAATTGAAAAATTTTTATAATCAAATAGTGCATTTGATTTAGCAAAGGTTGTGTGCTTAGAATTACTTTACATTTTAATTAAAGCTGCAGCAATCTGGTAGCTAGCACTGAACTCTGATGAACATGAGTCTCTAGGCATGTGTGAAAAGCTCATGAATTCTCTGCTGCTCACCTGATGAGCTGCCAGAAAAGTTCTATCAATAGTATCAAAAAATTGCTTAAGGACCCTCCAGACCTGTTCAAGAAGCTTGAATGAGCAAGGGCTAATACAAAATTAAGCCTAATACAAAAAAATTGGATGTCATTGGGCTAAATATTTCTGGAAAGTTCTTTGCTGCTGATATAAGGACAATGAAAGGTCATGCCTGAACATTTGCTTTTCAGGGGTTGTTTTTGAAATATGGACTATAAAACAGAGTTACTAGTAACTTCAAATTGAAATGGACAGTATTAAGGTATATCTGATCATCTCCTCTCTACCACAACATATTCTCTACTAAGCACAGCATAGGAATTTGGGGAGTACATACAAAACCAAACTTCTATGGATCATTGCATGAATAGAATTGTGATAGACAATAGTCTTTTAAAAGATCAGCAAGTCAGTCAGGGCAAAACTAGTATCCTTGTAACAACCAGAGCATAGTTCCCATTGCCTCAGTGTCACATATAAATTGTGCAAGAAGAATACTATTTTTGACAGTTTTTGTTCTAAAGGAACTAAAAGGCACCAGGTGATGATCTCTTCACTTGTCACTGGCCTACTATTCATCTGAGAGATAATAAATCCTATGCATTATTCACAGCACAAGTGTTACAACATAGCATCTGTTTGGAGCTTATGTGTTATGTGAAAGTCTCTGTACAGGGTATATTTTCAGGAAGATGTGATTGAATAATCTGCTGTTAGTAATAGGCCTGTAAATAACTCATAACTAATACTTTTTGGTTATCTAATATGTTGAGTTAAATAAATAGGCATCTGTTTTCTAACCATATATCAGTAATTTCACTGCTGTCATTGACAGAAGAAGTCCATTTTGTTTAATTATTGAAAAATAGAAGAGCATGCACAGCAGTTTTTATTTATGATGAGGCAGTGAATAAAATATCCACTCTTTACAAACCAAGGTAGCGCCCAAAACCAAAACCTCAAATCACAATACAGCTACCAGGTTCTAAGACACTTAAGATTGGAAGAAGAGACTAGACATTGTAGTCTTGTCTTTTGCATTGTGTGCATTGCCAGCATCCTTACCTAAAATCATATAGATATTTTTTTTCTTCTGGATAATCTGCTATTTGCAATAATTAAGAAAAAAAGGATGAGTGGTGTTGATTGACTAGTCAAATCACCAGTGAAGTTTGGGTGCTATGGTGGCAAGTTCCCCTTTTCTTACAGAAGAAAATAAGAAGTAATGCAGAGACCATAGTAACAAGGTTCAGATTTTTGGCAAATCGTAGGTAATCTGCATAAAAATTCTCCCAAGTGGTTGAAAAATATTAAGTGTGGTTTGGATGGGAAGCAGCTTAGTACAACAGCTTAGTAAGTACTGAGACTTTAGCTGGGAGAGAAACGCAGAGATGACAGGTTACATTGCAAGTATTCAACATTGCAACAAACACCTAGATTCAAGTTATGCATGTGATTAAGTCTTGAATTTATGAAAGTCAGGATGTTGAAATGCCAAGCTTTTCTATTTGTGCTGCACTGTAAACCTCCAATGGAAGGTGTTTTATAGATTACTTACAAACAAAAGATTTTTATTCTTAAATGGAGGTTGTAGTTGGTCTCTTCTCCTAATAGGAGAAGAAGAAATGGGCTTAAGTTGCTCCAGGGGAGGTTTAGATTGGTTATTAGGAAAAGGTTCAACACCACAGTAGTTGTAAAGCTTTGGACCAGCTGCCCAGGGAAGTGATGTAGTAACCATCCCTTGAGGTATTTAAAACTAGTATAGATGTGGCACTTAGTAGTGAATTCACTTTATAGTAAATTTGTCAGTGGTAGGTTTATGGTTGGACTCAATGGTCTTAAGGGTCTCTTCCAACGTAAGTCATTCTATGATTCATGATGACAGAAGTTCCCAGTCTTTCCTGACACTATAAATTTTTGAACAGTTAAAAATTCTGTAGTAGATAACAAATGCATGTGAAGAAGATGCTTTAGACCTTGTGCCATTTATTGTCTCACTGGTACAGGGATGCATCAATGCTATAAGCTATATGAATATGTAGAAGTTACCTCTTTAATTTCCAAATGTAAACAGTTCAATAACTACTAATGAGATTTGATTTGCAACAAGAATGGATTTATTTTCTTTACTCTTCTTATACACAAAGCACAGATTTTCTTAGATTTAGCTATCGTAAATTTTTATGTGTTGATAACATTGTTTCAATTAGACAGAAGAAATTGATATTTAATTAAATGTATTATCTCTATATAAAATGATGTTTCCAAAATCTGTAATGAATAATTGCCTTTCTTTTAATTAAAAATGGGATTTCAGTGGCCATTATTTACACTATAGAACTGAATGAAAATAAATTGTCAGTTAGTGATTACAGCTATTTATCTGTGTCATAACTACATCTATACTAAATTAACAAATATCATTCCTGTAATACTAATCAATTAACTATTCTGTGGTCTAAAGTACTACGTATGCACATGTATCCAACCTGGCCAAGATACTGTCTATGCATATTTTCTGTGCACATTTGTTACCCCTTTTTTATCATTAGGAAGAATAAAATACACTATGAAGAAATGCTTTGGCTGTTGATGGAACATGTTTGTCTTAGATCAGAGGTTTTGAAGTAACTGTCTGTGTCTGTGTCTGAGGAGTGGGGTAAGAAGATTGCTTAAAAGTAGGTATATAAAATGTCAAGAATGCCACCTGAACATAAAGGATAAACAATATTTATTGGCTGTTACCAGATGAAGAGGTTGGCCCATGACCTGCCTGACCTTCTGGAAGATGTGATTAGCTTGCCGTCCCAAGAGTATATTGTTTAAATTATTCTCAAAGTAATTGTCATTATGTATTTAGTGAGTTTAGCAAAACAGTTAAAGATGTAGATCCTCATGTGTTGCAGTTTGAAAATTACCAGAATTTTCTGATGTATAGATTTGTGCCTTCAAGAAGAAAAAGATGGATGTTGCTTTAAGAGGACCCCCCACCAGTGACCTGTCCTGGGGGAGGTGGACTAGATGACACTATAAAAGAGGGCTGATGATCCAGCCCTGCCTCTTTTGGCTGGGGGCTTTCCCTTGGCATGGGGCTTCAGCTTCAGCACTCCCCACCCTTTCCAGGTTTGGAGGTGGCTTGCAGTGACTGGCCGTGGTGCTGTAGCCCTCCCATAGATGGCGGGGTGGAGAGCGGCGACCCCTCTGCCTTCCATATGGCCCCAGGTCTCTGACCCTGGCAGCAGCGGCACCAGCTCTGACCTGACCCCAGCACCAGCTGACACTGTGGATTGGAGAAGCAAGAACTGGTGCTAATTTCTCCCCCTGCCACTCCACGGAGCAGACAGCCAGTGACCAATGGTGAGCTGAAGGATTCTTCCCTTTCACCATGTAGCTGAGGCAGGGAGAGAAAGAAGAAAGGGTCATGGAACCCTCTCGGCCACATTTGCTGAGTGGGGGGACCCCTGCTGACGTAGCCATGTGGTCAGTCTCCATCTTGGGTCCTGCATGTGGCTGGGACCATGCAGCCATTGCCGCTATCTTACAGGGCACTGATCATCAGGAAGAGATACTGCTTGTCATTTCTGCCACTGAGAAAAGCTGGGGATGCTCAAGTATTGAGGGGAGAAGGAGCCTTAAGAGAGGCATCTGAGAATTCCTTCGTGCTTAGCTGAAGAAAGCAGAAAGACTCGAGAATCCTTAAACCTTGAGCATGGAAGACAGAGACTGAGTCCTGTTTGAAAACATGTCTACTGCATCGAGGGATGCAGTTCAGGTGCTGAGGAATCAGGCCTGCTCAATCAGCATTTTGCTGGAGAAAGCTGCACTAAAGAATTGAAGAATTTGCCAGTCTGGACAGCTGGGGGTGCCGCAGTCTGCACACAGTGGTGATACATGAATAATAGACAGGGTGGTGGCACCTGTCTCTACTTGACTGACATGTTCTTTGCCCAGGTGTCTAATGTAAAAAACCAGGGACCGATACAATAGTGATCTCCCATTGTATTTTTGTCAGAATATGTGATGGCATTTGTGACATAGTTTCCAGTTTGTGTACACTAACTTGCTTAACCTTTTCTTTTCTGTATACAGTTATAGAATTAATAAACCCTTTTCCATTTTCCCTAAGCTATCCGTTGTCTGGCAAATTCTATCCAAGATCTCGTCAAGACCTAATAGCTTTGTTTTCTCTTCTTTTATCTTTAATTCTGGTCTTGAACCCACCACGTCATGTCAGTCAAGCTGAGTGATAGCTTTTCTGCTGTTAAAAAGTCATTGTTTGCCACTGGCAAGGATGTTTAAAATGGAAATTCATTTAACTATTGAATTGGTTGTAATTTGTGTGGCTTTTTGGAAATAAACTGAAATATATAAATATATTCTTTCATGTTAAAAGGTACTTGAATGCTAACATACTTTTCTCTAAAAAGTATAATGATAGCTTCATGCCTATAATTACAGCTCATATTCATAAAAGCCACAAAAGTTTCCTCTTTAATACAAATGGAAATCTGGGCTAGGAAGTCAAGCATATTAGCCTCCCACAAATTATATTGATCAGTGCTTTATTTTATCTTTAGTTTCTGCTTTGCTTTGTTGCTTTTTCCAGGGAAATATAAAGATTTATTTTTGCTATGATGTATCACTGTCATTTAGATCAATGTGATGAATTACTTTCATTTCAGTAAGTGTATGTACTTGGATCTGTTGCAGAGCACCAGAAAGTGTAACTGCATTATTTTTTAAAATATCGTCTGTATCATTGGATAATTTCGCTGTCTTACCCTACCCATTACTAAAAACAATGCAAGAGTTCTCTGATTCTCTGTCTACAGTACCCACACGTGTATGAATACAGAATGGTAGAATGGGAATACTGAAATCCAGTATTGAGTTGGTGATGTACAATGTAGTTCATTACTAGTAGGTGTTAAATACTGCATGCAAGACAATTGAGTGACAGTCTGATAGTCTCTCTGGCACCCTCTGGACAGTCTACTGTGTTCTGTTTAGGCTGTATAATGTTTCTGAAGTGTACGTTGTTTTTACTAACAAATGTTCATCAGCACTTATATGATTAATCCTACTCTGCTTTTCATTTGACACAGGAAAACTGCTGACTTTAATGGCCTGACCTTCCCCTCAGATATTGTCATAGTTTCAAAACACCCACAATAAAATTATCAAATTGATTTAGCTAGGGTACTAATGTGCTAAAATAAAAACAATACAGGGAGGGTTTGAAAAGATACTACTTAGGAATTGCAGGTGAAGAACAAAACACACTTGACTTGGGGAATCAAAAAAAGCAACAACACATTTAATTCACCCCACATAGAAAGACATACACATAAAGACATACAGAGATTAATCACAAATTTCTTATATAACTGAGACAAAACTTCAAAGTCCAAATCCTTAAAAGGGAAAAGTGCTATCGTCTTGCATCTGTGCTCTGGCTGCTATTGCCAAAGCTTATGGATCTGCATTGTATTGCCTGTTAACTGCTTCACCTCTGTTTCACTGTTAAAAAAAAGCTCTCCTGAATTCTCCATCTACTAGACTCAAAACATCAGATGTGGCCAAACACGTGATTCAGGTTTGAAGGACTGCTCTGTGATGCATAGTGTTGAAATTCACTGCATTAATGGTGAATGCTTTAGCTTAGCAAAATCTGCAAATAATAGTAATAATATAGCATCAGATGCTATAATCATAGTGAAGATCAAAAGCAGTTGCTTTAGCTTTTGTACTGTCATTATAAGAGAAGTGAATTCTTACCCTGCATGCTGGTTGAAGATACAAAAATCCATTAAGGCATTTTTATTAGACGTGTAGGGCAGAAAATCCAAAGCTGTAACTTAATCTTGACTGTTGTGAAGGCAAATCACACTAGCTTTTGAACATACTCTGTAGTTGATGGTAGGTAATGAAATAAAAGTAAGATCAACAGTGGGGAAAAAACAATCACAAGCTTTTTAATATTTTATGCTAATTTATTGAAATGTATTAATTTTTTTAAAAGCCACTGATATTACAGATAAATAGAATATTTTAATAAGGGTTATACTATAGAGTCACATAATTATCTGCTACAAATGAAGTGTGCATTCAGTTGGATTGATGTACAGATCAAAAAAACCCCATAGAAAATACACAAATACAAAAGTAGGATTTTTTTTTTTTTATGTTGGCCACTTAAAATAGCTGAATCTTTGTTTTTTCCTTATTTGACCATAAAGGAAATTCTGGAATATGTGTTGGCATGTTGAATTTAAACCCTGTGAAAGGGGAACTTGGATTCAATTTATTAAATATTACTTTCAGTTTGTTGTGTAGGTGCACTCAATAAATTACCATGCTTCTTAAATCGAATAGAACTTGGGACATCATCTAGATTCAGGCTTTCAGCCAAATTCTCCCCTTCTGTAGAAGTTCTTATGTAGCTTTTGCTTCAGGGGATGTATGTGTGGTTCAAATAGGGCACAGACGTGCTCAACATACTATTAGGTGTGTGATACATGTATTGAGGTGCAGTTTCATTAAGTATGTCAGATTGGCTCTTTTAAACTTTGCCTTTTGGCTTAAGAAATTTTTTTCCTTCTCTTTATAACAGTAAATGAGCTTTTGATGAGAAATAACTTGGAGTGCTATTTCTTTATAAAACCAGAAAATCCCACTGGGTGGTACATAGCTTCATATGGATGGTCTTCATTCTATACCTGGAGGCTGAAACAAGTTGCACAACTTTAAAAGTAGAACACCAGTGTTCTCCTGGGGTGAATTCAGAAGAGTGTGGCCAGTACATCCAAGAAGGTTCTCCTCCCCTCCACTTTGCCCTTGTTAGGCTGCATCTAGAGTACTATGTCCAGTTCTGTGCTCCTCCCATTCTAGAAGGTCAGGGAGCTACTGGAGAGAGTCCAGCACAGCATCAGGGGGCTGGAGCTTCTACCTTAGAAGGAAAGACTGAGAGAGCTGGGGCTGTTTAGCTGAGGGGAGATCTGGTCAATGCTTAGAAATATCTAAAGTATGTCAGGATGATGGGACCAGGCTCTTTTCTGTTGTGCCCAGTGACAGGCCATGGGCTAGTGGGCCGATGGAGATGTTCAGAACTCATCTGGACACGTGCCTGTGTGATCTACTTTAGGTAATCCTGCTCTAGCAGGGGAGTTGGACTAGATGATCTTCAGAGGTCTCTTCCAACCCCTAGCATTCTGTGATTCTGTGAAACTGAAAATAAAACTGATACTTGTACTTCTGTGATTCTATGATGACTTGCTATCCCTTTGGCTTAGCGTAAGAACAGGAGTTTGCAGGAAAAACAGAGTGACTTTACCCCTTCATTATATGCTTTGTCAGACTTGTGCAGGCTTTGCAAGTGATAGCAATCTCCTTTCTTGGAGCTGACCTGTACTGCTTAAGCTTGGGTTGTGTGCAGGCACACGGACCTAGCACAAAGGATAAACAGGCTTTCACCACAATGTCATCAGTCCATCTAAGGATAGCAAGAAATACCTTAGAGTTGCTTCTTGTGCTGCCTTTTAAACGAGTAACACATGGGTAATGTAATAGTTTCTTGCTGTCACCAATTGACCAAACTGACAATGTCTGAGATGAATTAACTAATTAACTTAGTGTGCTGAGGAGTTGAAAACAATGAGGAGGGCTCACTCACCACTTGTCAATTACAGGCAGAAAGGGACAGGCCTGATTTGGGGAAAAACAACAGAAAAACCCTATCACAAAACGTACTGAGAGCAATCACACAATTCTGATGTGCCTTCACTCAGCTCTGTTACCTCCTTTAAAAAAACCTCGGGGTTTAAAAAACCCAGAGCAGTTGCTTTCTCTGTGGCAACATGGCATGCTCTTCTCGCAGGAGATGAAGGCACCATAAGATTTCTCTGACTAGTGAAGGGGTTTTCCATGGGATGTAGGTCATCTCAGCACCCAAGTGCTCCAGCCTGGATTTTCCTTCTGCAGAAGAAAGTAAGTGCCCTTATCCATGTTGTCATGGCCATTCCTTTGCCCCAGTGTGTGGTCCACCATGGTTTTCTAGGGACTCTTCTCCTCTGCTGATACCTGAAGTTTCCACAGACTGTAGCTCAGTTTGTCATAATGCTGTTTAAAGACGGTGCTTGATTAATTCACTTAAAGAAAGTAACAGTAGCAACCATTTCTTTCCAAGATTGTTGCTCTCTACCTCTACCCTTAATTACACCTGCTATTAGTTTCAACAATTACACATATATTTATTCTCTTGTATCTTCTCTATCTCTGCATCCTGTCCTTCTAGTAATAGCATGAGCAGCTCTGTTAGTGTTTTTTTTTTCTCGTAGCTTTGATATTAGTTTCAAATTTACTATCTTAAAGCATTAAAAAAGATATTGATGTTTAAGTGATGTGGCTGCTTTAAATTTTTCAATAACTTTTTGCTGCTGTTCTTTCCATCTGTTTCTACCTTTGTAGGGCAAAACATTAGTATTTTTAAGTATTTGGGTCTAATGAGTGAGTCCTATTCTCTGTACAACCAAAACCACAATGAGAGCAAGTTACTAGAAGAAAGCTGTACAATTTTAGGAAGTCACAGATTTATTGGCAGCAAGACTAAATTTAACTCCCAGAAAGGGCATATTTCAAAATTATTTCACTATTTTGTCATGCAAGCCAAGCTTTTTTTTTTTTTAAAGCTTATTACTTCCCTGTTACTTTTGGTTCAATTATCTGATTGCTAAATTGATTTTGTAATAGAACCAAGGTATTACTTGTTTCTTTTGCCTCTGAATATGTTTTGTCATTTTGGACAGTCAATGTAGGAGGTTGCTGTGATCACAAATGATTTTTGTTCTGCTGCCACAGCTGTTAGGGCTAATGGTGTTCAATTATTAACTTGGTGACTGTATCAGATTCAGAAGAACTATGCTGGGAAAACTTTGCTCCAAAAAATCAACATGTAAGCCACCATATGATTCAAGTCAAACACTGTTACTGTAGACCTAGGAAGTTTATTTCACTGCCTAATTACATTATCCAAAAATTAACCAGCTTTTTTCTTTTGCTTTCTGCACATCTTTAAAATTTCTGGATTTTCAGTTAGTGAATAGTGTTTTGACAATTCAGTGTGAATTAATTTTCATGTCTATAGAGGTTTTTCCAATGATTTAGTCACTCTTTGATCTGCATCCTAAACCAATGTATGAAGGTATTTACATAAGCACTAATATCTTAGTAGAGACTGTAAATCAATGGATTTAATAATGTAATTCTAATATATTCTGCCAAACACTGAATTTTTTTATTGGAATCTTCAAATTAATGACCAAATTACATGATGTGCTGGGTTCTGTTTTGGGAGGGGTTTTTTTGGTGGTTTTTTGGTTTGTTTTTTTTTTAATTGGGCTTTCATTGTCATTTTATGTATTGGAATTGCGCAAGTTTTTTAAAACAGTCTTTCATGAATAAGTATACACTAGTTATCACCTATTTGATAGCAAAAATTCAGTCTTTCACGTAGGTCAAATAAATAGGTTAGTGTATAAAGTAGCAATGTTTCTTTGTGTTATCAGCAAGGCAAAATTGGCTTTGTATTGCATTAAATGTAATTTCCGTTACAATAAAGTTGTTCATTTTCTCTTCCATGTGCATAAATGCATTGCAACAGTAAAAGTCATCTGTCAGTGCTTCCCCATTTTCGTTTAAACTTTTTAATGAACGGCCTAGTAAACTTATAAATGCCTGCAAATATTTATTTACGTTTATAGTGTATATATACCAATTCTATTTGAAGTCTAGCCTTATAGAGTCATAGAATGTTTGGGACCTTTAAAGGTCATCTAGTCCATCCATTCTGCAAATGGCAGGTGTATCTCCAACTAGATCAGCCTGCTCAGAGCTCCGTCCTCTGTGACCTTGGATGTTTCCAGGGATGGGGCATCCACCGCCTGTCTGGGCAAGCTGTTATACAGACAAATAAACTTTGAGTATAAGATAGGCTGATTACATCACTTACAGTAAAGAATTGTTCTCCTAAGAAGTTTAATACAAAACCACTTCCACCAATACTGAGGTGAATCATGATATTTTGCACTCTGTATAAAATATTGACAGTGAACTTCAGTCTTTGTGAGAAGCAAATTGTTTTGCCACAGCTGAAAATAATTCAATAACAATTTCTTTCTTTCTTTGATCAAATATTAAAGTGCGACATCTCCTTTGTTAAAGTACAGAAACACCAGTAACTCACGTGTAACTGCATCATTGATACTGAAGTGGTCGTGATAGAGGAAGATTTAGGAGTATGTAAACAACTAGTTAGCTCTATACATAATCACAGAAAATTATGGATTGGAAGGGACACTGAAAGATCATCTAGTCCATTTCCACTGCCACAGCAGGATCACCTAGACCAAGTCACAAAGGTACACATCCAGATGGGTCTTAAATGTCTCCAGAGAAGGAG
>JAOXOE010028971.1:0-15202 GCA_028565055.1 Phoeniculus purpureus
CCCCATCCTGTTAAATGGGCCACCTTTGGGATTGTCCACTTGGAAAAACGTAATGTTAAAAAAAGAAGCACAGAAGGGAAAATCATCATTGCTGGAAAATATTCAAAGCTTTGGGAAGCCAAGTGTTTTTCACCCAAAAAATAGCCCTTAACTGAATCCGCCACAAATTCTGGACTACTAGCTCCTCCACTCTGAAAGGCCACACTGCCACCAGAGTACCTATAGCAGTCAAGAAAACAACTGCATTAGCTGTCTCTCAAGTGACCAGATCCTGGGTAACTTATGCAGTTCACAGGAGAAAGGCCACAATATTAATACGCAGTCATAATAACAAGGTATGGGGAAGGTCATCTCCCCTGTTCTCCGTTGACCTCCATCACACAAAGCTAGTGATGATCCATCCTGCTGGGACAACTGGCAATGAATTGCCCATTAGAGCTTACAGTAAGTGATATCAAAGATACCACTAAGTGGCATCCCCAAGTTCACACAGGAAGATTGTGAGATAAGGAAGCAGTTGTCAACCAAAGAAGCAGCTGCCTGGTCCTATAGAATCATAGCATCGTTTTGGTTGGAAAAGACCTTTAAGACTGCCAAGTCACCACTCAACCTTGTCCCTCAGCACCACATCTCCACAGCTTTTAAAAGCCTCCAAGGATGGTGACCTTACTGCTTCCCCTCGGCAGCACTTTACAACACTTCAAGATGCTCCTAAACCCACTGCCAGAGGGCTATACCTGAGATACTTTCACATCCAGTGCCCAAGAAGGACTAATCTGAAACAACAGGTGACCAAAAGGACACACTACACCAACCGTGAAGACAGAAGAGCACCTGATGGCGTTATCCCAGGAGCAAGACCTAGGGGAGGATGAGATGGTACCGAGCACACCAGCCAAGCCCAGAGAGCTACCAGTAGCTGCTGAACTCAATGTTCAGTCTGATTCAGCTGCCTTTTGTCTTCATTTCCTGAAGCTTGCTCAGAGTTAGAGCTTATCAATAGGGTTCTACATGTCTCCTTGCCTTTCTGAAAGTAACATATGTGCATTTCAGTTACTCCCGTAACCGTTTCCTTTAGATTGCTCCCGACACTACACACTTTGCCTGACACACAACCCTCCCCTTTGATGAATTTATAAGCCTTATAAACAAAACCTGAAGAACATAGCCAACGGCCCCGCAGCCCTGCCAATTTGAGCATATGGAGGAGTAAGATGTCAATAGACTTCTTGTAGGAGCTCTCAAGTTTGAAGCAGTAAGATTCATTAGCCCAGCTAATGAGGGATTGTTCCCTATAGCATAACCCCCTCAGCACGAAATGACTCAAGTGATAGCCCTTCCAACACTTCCCTGGGGAAACTCTTCCACAGCCTAATAGATCACACTGTCAGGAGTTTTCAACCAGCTGTATTTCAAAGGCTACGAAACGTGCTCGAGTGTTTGATTTGGAAGCCCTTGAAACAGTCTTTGACTCTCATATTTGTGATACCACAAGCATGACTTCGGCTGTCGGAGCACACCACCAGAGTGTTGCACACACCTCTGTCCTGCTCATATGGTCCCATGTGCGTGGATCGAGCTCACAGGATTTGCTGTGCAAGGAAAGCTGCTGCAGAAGGGAGACCTGCTGAGTGTTTGCTGCTGTATGGGCAACACAAGCCTAAGTTCTCTTGCAGCCTTGGAGAGCTTGGAATGACATTAACCCCAGGAGAATTATTCAGGGGAAAAAAGCGTTCAGCATAATTGATGCCACCAGATTGCCAAGAAGTGCCCATAGCGATACAGGGGAAATTTTTTTTGCATTCTGTGTTGAACTGTAGCCTGGGACCAGCAGTCAAGCTCCTGGTTTTCTGCAGGGGACCATTTCTTAGCCTGGCTTCAGCCCGTACACAGTGTCCATCTAGCTGTGCAGCAGGTGGGATGAGAACTGACTGCTTTGCAGACCTGATTCTCTTCCAGTCCCTGTCGCATGTTGGCTTGATGGTGTCACTGTAGAAACAAAACAGCTGGAAGCCTGTTTGTCATGGAGATAGAGAGCTGCCTGCATACTGCTTGAACAAGAGGTGGACCCACTGGAAGGCAGAGCTAGTCTCAAAGCAGTAGCTTGAGGCATTGATGTGGTAGGTTGAATCAATGGTAACAGCTGAAAAACTGGTGCTGAACTTAAACAAAGATGGATGAGAGGCTTCCTGCATTTAGAGAGCACATAACTGCTCCTCCGACAGCACAGGTTTAATGCTTCATCCACAGATACACTCTGGGATGATGATGCATTGCCTGGGAACACTTCATAGAATCTTACAGGATTATTTCAGGGAAGTAGAATGCAACTGCTTCCAAGGGGTCTGCCTAGGACAGGTTCATTACCCAGAGAGCAGTACCAGATGTACAGTGCACACACACGACTGTGGCTTTCTTCCTCCTTTTTAAGTTGACCTTAATTTACCTCCTCCGTCCACAGGGTCCTTTCTCTGGAAGTTTTGCATCTGATATCCCAGTTCTCTTTGAAATACAGCTTTGGGCAAAGCTTGTGTACATTTGGAAGCGGGCAGCAGGTAAATCATGACTTGCCCAGAACAAGCCCCTCTTGTCATCATCTGCATTAGTGCACCGCTGGTGGTTATCTGGACTTATCTAGATGCTACACAAACACAGAACGCAGAAATGGGACCTGTTTCACTCCAAAGTTTATAATGCACTTGGGCTAGGACTTAAATGTCCTGATTTTATACCTAAAAATAAAACAGAATAGCATGTACTCGTCTCCTGTTACTATCCCCACCACCAAGAGGAGAAATAAGGAGAAGTTAATCCACTTTTAAGGATGAAATGTGATAACAGGGCCACCACATAGACTGATCTAAGCCTCCAAATGCATGCAAGATGCACTCACTGTCTTGGCAAGACTGCTTTTTATGCAACTTAGGCAGGGAAGTTACATAAGGCATCCCTCCTCGTGCACTTTACGGGGAAGTAAAGATGTCACTGAAGTTCCTTTGCTGTTAAAGCAGAAGTGGACAGTTGAGAAAAATTTATGAGAGAAATCAGTCTGAAAAAACACCTCCAAGGTGAGACCACATCTGGAGTATTGTGTCCAGTTCTGGGCCACTCAGTTCAATGACACGAAGCTGCTGGAGGGAGTCCAGCGTAGAGCAACAAGGACGATGAAGGAATGGGACACCTCCCTTACAAGGAAAGCCTGAGAGAGCTGGGTCTTTTTAGCTGGGAGCAGACTGAGGGGTGACATCATTAATGGCTGTAAATATGAGAAGGGCGGGTGTCAGGAGAATGGAGCCAGGGTCTTCTCATTGTCATCTAGTGATAGGACAAGGGGCAATGGGTGCAAGCTGGAACATAGAAGGTTCCATATAAATATTAGAAGGAAATTCTTCACAGTGAGGGTGACAGAGCACTGGAACAGGCTGCCCAGGAGGGTTGTGGAGTCTCCTTCTCTGGAAACATTTAAAACCCACCTGACCATGTTCTTGTGCGACTTTGTCTAGGTGATCCTGCTGTGTCAGGGGGATTGGACTGGATGATCTTTCGAGGTCCCTTCCAATCCCTAATATTCTGTGTAAAGACTCTACAGTGGTTTGAAATCCCTGCACTGGTGTGGCCACAGATTTCGCAGAGCATCCAGCTTTTTATGAAGGGTCACACTTCCATTGTCAAAGTCAATGGAAACAAGACGAGGACTGCGGCACTACAAATGTTTGACACATTTCAGATCCACGTAAAGGGAAAATCTAAGCACTGTGGCTTAAGCTGTTCCTCTGGCTGGAGGCAGGCATCGAGGGTCCAACAAAAACACTGGGCATGACTTCTGGGAATTAGGTCTGTTCTTTGATATCACGCACGTGGGTTTTTCTTCTTGTTTAGGTAACGTTACACCATGTAGATATGAAAATGAGCGGCTTTGATCGATCCCACTTTGCACAAAATGCATTGAGCAGGCTCTGAGCAGGAAAGATGACAGAAGGGATTAGTGTAGATGCTGGCTTCAGATAGCGCTGCATTCCTTCCACCACATTAAGCTGCTTTATACCATGCCACGACTTGATAAGATACGATAAGGAAATACAGTACGACATGATACCACATAGCAGCAGCTGACAGAGAGAAAGAAAAACAAAAACAGAAAGGAAAGGTTTTGTTTGGGGAAGGATTACCTATTTCTGATGAGGGCATCCAGTTGGGTGGGTATTCAGTGAGGGAAGGGTCTGCTGAAGGACAGTTCAGCTTTAAGGATCCTCTGGACTTCTAAACACTGCAGATCTCTAACTATTACAAATGACTTTTCACAGTCTGCTAATGAGCACCTTGTAATCAAGGGAATTACACTCAATAGCAGGCTGAAGTTTTAATCTTTCCATACATCCAGTCCAAACATTGTTCTGCTTTCTTAAGGGATTAGGAATTATTATGACAAATAACATTGCTTCATCCCAAGTTGCTCTGTGATTTCTTAGGAGCTGCTTCCTCAGACCTCACACTGCACAGAACTGGTAGAGCAACTACCATTCATGTCACCAGAGGTTGCTCAGCCTGGTGCCTATTCACAGTGAGGGTGACTGGGCACTGGAACAGGCTGCCCAGGGTGGGTTGTCTCCCTCTCTGGAGACATTTAAAATCCACCTGGATGTTTTCCTGTGCGACTTGGTCTAGGTGATGCTGCTGTGGCAGGGGGATAGGACTAGATTGTCTTTCGAAGTCCCTTCCAATCCCTAATGATTCTATTCAAAAAAGAAAAGAAACTTACTCATGGAGTGATTTAATCCCTAAATTACTCCTCTGCTCTGATTTAACCCATTAAAAGTCATAGCTGCATCTAGATGGAAGTTAACCCAACCGAAAGTCTTGCAGATTGCCAGCAATGCTTTCAATTTCCTCTAATATCTAGGTTGTTGCAGCCAAGCCACCTGCAAATCTAAGTCTACAGACCAAACACTCAGTCTTCTATTAAAAACCCATCAACTTCCAGAGAACACACACTCCCCAAATCCACTTCTCTTTCAACACATTTCTGCAACCCAGACCGTTGCAGAGGACAGGGTCATCAGGTTGATGACTTCACACTAAAGACACTTCTTCTGCAAGGGATATTCTGAAAAACTAATCAACAAATAACAACAGAATTGGAATAAGATCTAATTGGAAACTAATAAGAACTAATTGGAACAGAACCGCCCCATGGTGCCTATGCTCACTAAAATGTGAGCTCTCTTTTAAGTGTTTTGCTAAATCAAAGCCCAAATTCCCGGCTTTATTCAGCTCAGTAGCAGTGGCAGAAGGAAGACAGAAGGATTATTTCAAAAATACCAAAAAAGCATTTTTATGTTTTTAGCAGCTCCAAGATCAGAGCAACTGTCCAGGTCCTGTTAAATTCTTGGTGAGAAGGTAGGACGACCATGAGCCAGCAATGTGCTCTTGTGGCCAAGAGGGCTGACAGCATCCTGGAGCAGATCAGAAAGGGGGTGGTTAGCAGAATAAGAGAGGTTCTCCTTCCCCTCTACTCTGCACTAGTGAGACCACATCTGGAGTATTGTGTCCAGTTCTGGGCCCCTCAGTTTAAGAAGGACAAGGAGCTGCTGGAGAGCAAGGAGGACGATGAAGGAAGTGGAACACCTCCCTTACGAGGAAAGGCTGAGGGAGCTGCATCTCTTCAGCTTGGAGAAGAGGAGACTGAGGGCTGAACTCATTAATGTCTATAAATATGTAAAGGGTGGGTGTCAGGAGGATGGGGCTGGGCTCTTTTCAATGTCATCTAGTGATAGGACAAGGAGCAATGGGTGTAAGCTGGAACATAGGAGGTTCCATGTAAATATCAGAAAGAACTTCACGGTGAGGGTGATGGAGCACTGGAACAGGCTGCCCAGGAGGGTTGTCAAGTCTCCTTCTCTGAAGACATTTAAAACCTGCCTGGATATGTTCCTGTGCGACTTAGTCTAGGTGATCCTGCTGTGGCAGGGGGATTGGGCTAGATGATCTTTCAAGGTCCCTTCCAGTCCCTAATGCTCTGTGATTCTGTGATTAATATTCCATCTCTATGTCTGTTCACCCACTCCTCTGGGAACAATAAACTTCTAGGCCATGCAGAACAAGTGTCTGTTATCTTGGGAAGAGGGTGCAGTTATGTTCCTCCTGAATGTGTGTCAAAGGGGGTTTTAACCCTTACAGATCATGTAGGGTTGGCTGCCAGGCATGGGGCTGTTGAAGAGCTATTGAAGTTTAGGTTAGATATTAGGAAAAGCTCCTTCATTGAAAGAGTCATCAGGCCTTGGAACTGACTGCCCAGGGATGGGGTTGAATCACCATCCCTGGATGTGTTGTAAATATGGTGCTTCAGGACACGGTTTACTGGTTAATTCCTGGACTTGATGTCTTAAAGGTCTTTTCTGACCTAAACAATTCTATGGTTGTATGATTGTCTGATTATGCAGAGTGTTGTCTGTCTTCAGTTCTACCAAACCAAGGGCATTCAGTGCAGAGAATTTTTCCTGGGTTTAGACAAGAATTAAAAGAAGTTAATTTGGCTGGTGGAAGAGATCAAAGAGCATGTCCTCAGAGTGGGAAATAAGGCCACCAGCCTGTCCTTTTGTTTCTTAATGACTGGGTGGAAACACAAAATGAGGGTAGAACAGTTTTTTACCTGCTCGAGACCTGTAGTGCTGTCTCTGATGTCATTGGGAAGGATGATGAACATACTGAGCTCGTGTTTCACATATGGCAACTCAATCATTTTGAAATTCATTGTTTCCATGATGAGAACTGGAAACGTATGTCTCATGCACATCATCTTCACAGGCTTGGTCTTGTTCTGTAAAACATTCATTGATGAGTAAGAAATCATTCCTTGGAATGAAGGGTGACACTGACTCAATGCAATAGAGGAGAAGAAACTTTTGTGAGCAGCTTTTAGAATAGGAGCTTGTTCACTTTCCAAAGCTTTTCTTGACTGGACCCTATTGCTTATTGTGGTGTTTGTCCTAGAGCATTTTGTTGGGGGTTTTCTCTCTTCTCCCTGAAACATGCTCAGCAGCCCACAAGGGAGGGAGGGAGAGAATTAGAAATGTCTGCAAGGATTAGAGGGATGGAGCAGATATGGCCTTAAACACTACAGCAAAGAATCAGCTGTGGTTTAAGAGGATAATATTGTGCAGGTTTCTGTAGTCTTCTCCCTTTAACAGGAAAAAGTAATTAGCTGCTTACAGAATCAGAGAACATTAGGGATTGGAAGGGACCCCAAAAGATAATCCAGTCCAATCCCCCTGCCACAGCAGAATCACCTAGACTAAGGAACACAGGAACATACCCAGGTGGGTTTTAAATGTCTCCAGAGAAGGAGACACCACAACCCCCCTGGGCAACCCCTTTCCAGTGCTCTGTCACCCTCACCGTGAAGAAATTACTTCTGATATTTATATGGAATCTCCTATGTTCCAACTCACACCCACTGCCCCTTGTCCTATCACTAGATGACACTGAGCAGAGCCTGACTCCATCCTCTTGACACCCACCCTTCACATATTTATAGACATTAATGAGGTCATCCTTCAGACTCGTCCAAGCTGAAGCGATGCAGTTCCCTCAGCCTTTCCTCATAAGGGAGATGTTCTACTTCCTTCATCATCCTTGTTGCTCTCATTATAGAACACAGCACTAATGTCTGAGCTCATTAGGTGGGGCGTCGCTGGCAAGCAGTGACCTTTGCAGCAGCATGTAACCTCTCAGCATCTCTTCCCCTTCAGTCAAGGAAACAGCTCATGTCTATGTGCTAATCAGAAATTGGTGGAAATGGCACAGAACTCTTGTCTTGTGGTAAGGATTCACTGAGAGCTTTTCTGTGCACATGCCATTCCCCTTTCATAGAATCACAGAATGGCTCAAGTTGGAAGGGACCTCACAGATCATCTACCTCCAACCACCTGCCATGGACAGCAATGCCTCTCAAATGGACTTTGTTGCTCCAGGCCTCATCCAACCTGTCCTTGAACACCTCCAAGGAGGGGGCAGACACAGCGTCTTTGGGCAATGAATTCCAGAGTCTCTCCACCCTTGCCCTGAAGAGCTCCTTCCTAAGATATATTCTGAACCTCTTGTCCTTCAGGTTAAATCATTTCCCCTCGTCCTCTTGCTAGGTCCCCTTGGGAAAATCCTTCTTCAGCCTTCTCATAGGTTCCCTTCAGGTATTGGAAAGCAGCTGTAAGGTCCCATGGAGTCTTCTGTTCCCAAGGCTGAACAACCCCAGCTCCCTCAGCCTGTCCTCATAACAAAGGTCCTCCAGCTCCTTTTCTTGTAGTTTTGCCCATCCATGCACCCATTCAGGGTCCCTGTTGTATTTGAGCAGGGGTGTTTGCCCCCAGCCAGACTGCACAGCACAGAGACCCAGGGACCTGCTCAGCTGGCCTGTAGTTTCTGTCCATGAAGCTTGGACTGTCAAAATCCTGTCTGTACACTCCATACCTTTTAGGATTGTTTTACAGAAAGATCTGACTCTAGTGCTTTCGGAAGCAGTCGCTGTTACCTGGAGTTTTTAACATTTACCTGAGCAGCATCTTAATGTTGCAGTGAGCTGAGCACTGACTTGTTGTGGTGTAACCAGCCTTTCACAGAGTCTAGTTACCACAGAGATACCTGAAACACTTATGAAATGCAGACATTTCAACAGTAGCTGTTGTCACCAGGCTGTTCATAATGGGAAGGAGGCCAGAGGAACTTACCTTGCTTAGCCAGAAGGGTTGCAGATTTGTGTTTTCGGCTGGAAATGTCTCCTGCCATTCTGCCTTGAAGTAAATGGCATTCACCAGGATCAGTTTGGTGGAGTTTATCACATCTCCTGACCTCAGCAAGTCCTTGATTTTGCCTTTTGAAATCAGAAGAGACAGGTTGCATTCCAGTGCAGCACAGCAAGGACATGTTTTTGATCGGGTTTTTTCCCTCACTTTAGCTCCTTATTGAAATCATCCATGCTTCAGTGCTCTGCTGCCTAAAATAGCCCCCTGTCATAAATCAGCTAGTTTGTCTGCAGTTTCCCAAGCTGTTTGGTGCCCAATCCTCTGCCCTAGCTGATAGGACTGGACTCCTTACCCAAAAAGTGTCACAGCTTCATGGCAAGAAGCTAGAAACAGAAAGCCACATAATGCCTGGCCAGCTGGTTACTCCAGATAAGAGAAGACAAACACGCCTGGCCAGTGCAGGACAGTACAGCTAGCTGGGCATCCCCACAGTTTCCCCCTCTATCTGCTCTGCCTGTGCTGTGTGGGTGCAGTGCAAGGGCAGCAGTCGTGCGTGAGGAATCTTACAGTCATGGAATTGCGTAGGCTAGGAAAGACCATCAAGATCATTGAGGCCAACCACTAACTCAGCTGTCCCAAAGCCACCACTAAACCCGCTCCTTGAGCTCCACATCTCCATGACTTTGAAACACATCCAGGGATGGCAATTCAACCCCCTCCCTGGGCAGCCTGTTCCAAGGCCTGATAGCCCTTTCCAGGAATAAGTTTTCCCTAATGTCCAACTTAAACTTCCTCTGGTGCAACCTGAGGCCATTTCCTCTTGTCCTGTCACTTGTTTCTTGTGAGAAGAGTCCAACCCCTCTCTCTCTGCAACCTCCTTTTAGGTAGTTGTGGACAATGGCAGGATCTCCCTTCAGCCTCTTTTTTCTCTCAGATTAAATAGTCCCATGTCCCTCAGTTGTTTCTCACGTGCTTGCTCTCCAGGCCCTTCACCAGCTTTGTTGCCCTTCTCTGGACCTGCTCCAGCCCCTCAATGTATTTTTTGTATTGGAGTGCCCAAAACTGAACCCAGTACTCCAGGTGTGGTCTCACCAGTGGCCAGCACAGGGGGAGAATCACTTCCCTACTCCGGCTGGCCACACTATTTCTGATAGAAGCCAGGGTGCTTTTGGCCTTTCTGGCCACCTGGGCACCCTGCTGGCTCCTGTTCAGCTGCTGTTGACCAACTAGCGGATACAGAGCACAGTGTAGTTGATGGGAGTCTCGCCAAGGAGGTCACTGAGTTTTGGATCATGTATTTGAAGCTGCTTAAGTGTGCTGCTCTGTCTCTTTCCTCCCCCAGCATCACTGTCCACGTGATAAAGGGACCTGGTGCTGCTTAGAACATGGGGAGGAACCTGCCCACAGGAAATGGCGGACTGGCTTTAGAGGAGAAGATGTTGGGGTTGAGCTCAGCTTACCCTCAGTTTGTTTTTCAACCCAAGAGTTGATTTCCTTTCTGGATTGTTCTGGTACTGTCTTGAAGCTGACCTTGTGTGGCTCTGCTTTGTAGTAGCTCTTACTGAGCTGTATGTACCTCTGAAGAGCAACATGACAAAAAACAAAGAAAATAAAGATCAGTTCTACACTAGATTGGATTTTTTCAGTCCCAAGGGAAAAATGGTTGTTCTTAGACTTCTTGATAGTTTCTTGGCCCTGCAGGATTGCAGATTCTTTCTTGTTACTCACTTTTGTACTATGAGTTCCTCTTAAGGAATAACAAAAGGAGTAGTCCCTTCTTTTGATCCCACTTTTCTTTGGAGAAGTGAGGATGTCTGTGCCCATCTCTCAGATCATCTTACTTGAACATCTCATTTCCAATTGTATATTTTAGGGGTTCCAATAACAAAGCCATAGTGCATGAAGAGGGGTCCCTACACTACGGTCCAAAGGCAACGCGTCTTTGCACGCTGTGAGCAGACTGACCGCTATTCTCCAGTTAAGTTGCTCACTGACATTCAGGGCTCTTATTCGCAATATTCAGGGTCAGCTACAAACCAATTCTACTAGTACCAGGAATTAAAATGAGGAATACTTGTTTACATCTTTTGATATGCCTCCTAAATCCTTAAAGCAGGTGTACTCACAGGCAATAATGCGAAGGTTTGTTCCACGTAAATGCGGTTGGCACTTCTCAGTGAGTATGCACTTCTGGGTTTGTTGATGGCAGTCAGGAGCTCTTTGAAGCCAGAATGGATATCTTCAGCCTGCTTGTGCTCAGGGTCCTGGGAAAGAGACACCGTGCATTCAGCAACCGCGTTTTTGCATCAAGATTTCCAAACTCCCTAAGTGATGTATGTGAGAGATGGACATGGTTTTCTCTCTCTTAGCTTTTGTTTCTCCAAAGGTGCCATCACTGCCATTTTCAGGGCTCTGTAATTACTGGATTGACTGATTTGCCATACAGCAAACCTTCCAGCTCATCCCTGTGACTTGTCCTTCCATGCTACTCAGTCTGAGTGAAAGGAACTGAGGAACTGAACTTGAACCTCTTGTGGTAGGCTGAGGGAGCCTAAGGAAGAGAAAACTTCAGGGGCACCTTATAGGCACCATCCAGCACCTGAAGGCTACATGAAGGCTGGAGAGGGATTTTCCCAAGGGGATTTAGCAAGAGGACAAGGGGAAATGACTTAAGCTGAAGGACAAGAGGTTCAGACTAGGTCTTAGGCAGAAGTTCTTCTGTGCAAAGGTCGAGAGACTCTGGAGCTGATTTCCCGGAGAAGTTGTGTCTGCCCCCTCACTGGAGTTGTTCAAGGCCAGGTTGGCTGAGGTCTTGAGCAACCAAGTCTGGTTGAGAGGCATCGCTGCCTGTGATAGTGGGTTGGAGTAGATAATCTCTGAGGTGCCTTCCAACCTAAGCCAGTCGACAGTTCTGCAATTCTGTGTTGGGGTTTTAATTTAAAGAGGGATGCAGACAAGAAACATTGAACTCCTAAAGCTGGATTTGGACATTCTTATTCTGGAGACTCTTTATCTTGCTAGTTCTAATAGTTACCATTTTTCTTCTCTTTGGTCTCCCCCGAGAAGGCCTGGCCACAGAAGAAGAGCCTTCAGCTCCTGCTGCCTGAGTGAAATGAAGAACCTGCAAGCAGAGTTCCCAAAGGTAAGAAGTAGGTGTGAAGAACCTGGCATCACTTAAAGCCAAAAAGGGATTCAAATAGTTGTCATCTTTTGCTCCTTATGATAACTCCCTGTACTGTCTGCTGCTTAGGTGACTGAGCAAGGGCATGCTGAAGCTGTAGCATATGTAAATTGCACAGACTACTGAAGAGCAGCACTGTTCCCCTTCCAGAGCATCGGCAGTGCTCCTGTCTGCACACTGCAAAGCTGAACTCTCTTCCACAGCTGTTGCTCTCAGCAGTAGCAGTGTGAATATGCAAACCCAGATGGTTCTGCCTATGGTAATTGTGAAGAGGCATTTAAACAAGAGCACAGTGGTTTAGAGGAGGGTGCTGGGTGGTGCCAGGCAGTGCTGAGCACCACAGCCCCCTTCAAGCCAGCAATGTGTCCACGTGGCATTAAGAGGGATTGGGTAAGGAAGATGTATAGTCTTATTCTGGACTCTCAGGCTGTTGTTCAGGAAAGCACAAATCAAGACAGAATAATCCATCCAGGCCAGGAGTGAAAGGGAGTGTGCTGGGATCTGCAAGCCTCCCATGAAACAGTCATAGAAAATCATAGAATCACAGGATAAATTAGAAGATACAGAATAATTTAAAAGAAGTTAGGTTCAGAGAACCTCTGTGCTCAGCATGTGGTACTCCTAAGTCACTTTGTCTTACTGGAGCAGTGGAGAATCTGCTATGAAATGAAATAACTTTATCACTCACTAATTACATTCTCTGCTGTCTTGATTCCTCATCATTATAGAGGCAAGTTTTTCTATCTAACACTAAATTTTGCAGCCAGTATAGGAGCACAATACTGTATAGGGTGTGTGCTTCACAGACCAACCTACCTCTGCCATCTCTGTTGCTGTATTGCCTTTTGCACCCAGATACACCAGAGCCAGAGCAGATGATACGCTCCAAGGGGAAAAGAAAAGGTTTTTCCCCTTGTTGGTCTCATTCAGCTTGTTGAAAAGATCAACTGTGAACTTGCCAACTGATGTTGAGACTAGTTCCATTGCTACAACCTAGAAAGAGGCAACAGATAGAATTTAACTCTCTGAATCTTTAGAATTACCTCTATTACAGAGCACGTACTAGTGAGCAGTGCAGCACACTGCACTGGCACCCACTCCAACTTACAACCTCGTGGTGTGTTTTCTCTTCCACATAATACTGTTTGCCAACAGCAGTTTCTTTTAGATTTGTTATTTTCCAGATAATATTATCCTGTAGTTGTATGTGTGTCCTCTTTTATACAGCCTCAGTTGCCTTTGAGTTTCTTTCCACTGTTTCTTTTCAAACAGATTCAAGCAGATCTTTAAGCTGCATAATTTTCTTCCTTTCTGTCCCTAAAGAGCGATTTATCAAAGTCATGTCTCAAGGGAAATTGAAATGTGGTTTCAGTACATAGGTTCACAATACACCTGAGTTTCTCACCTTTTCATTTTGGATCTGAGCGGAACTGAGAGCTGATACTAAGGCTTTATTCTTATTCTCTGGTGCTTCTCCTGGCCGGCCACCTATTCTGAGTAATATTAGGAATAGCAAAGCTGCTGTTTGCTTCTAGACTGATGGAATTTTATTTGTGATGTGTGTTAGCACCCTTCTGTATGTTCCAGCAATTTTATTTTTCCCAGAAACTGGGAGATTCCTTGAGGAGATGAATATTCCAAACTTTAAGATATCTGCCCAGCAGTACCAGGTTGCTTACAGTTAAAAGACCAGAAATGTTTTGGGTTTTGTTATTGTTTGTATGTACGGAATGGAGCAGCAGAAAATTGTGGGGCAATCTTTAAAGTCTACAGATATTTATCAAGTATTTTATTGCCAATCCATGGCAGTTCTTCCAGCAGTCAGTGTGCTCCTGTCAGTACCATATCTGTACCAGACTGGTTTTGTTCCTTTGGAGAACACAGTCCCCAGAGTATCAGAAACAAAATTCTTCTCTATTTCCACGAACAAATTCTCTGCTGAGTCTGATGATGTGTAGTGGGAAACCTCTATCACAGTGAAGATTTTAATCAGTAAGAAAATTATTGTCCTAAGAAAACCTTCTTTCTTGTGATCAGTTCTCCCCCACATTAAGTTTTCCTTAGCCTCACAGCTGTATGTTCTTTAACAGTTCACATCTAGAAAAACATGAGGCACTGTAACATTGGCATATTCTAATTTACCCATATGATCATGCATATCACAGCATCAGAAAGGCACCAGAAAATGACCTCAATTTGTTTAAATATTTACCTCTGATCCCGTGAGAGAGAAGGTTTAGGTCTTGTCCTCAGTCAGGCTCTGTGTTTGTATATTAAGTAACAAATACATTTAGTAATAGAGTTCTGCTTGCACCTCCCTTTCCTTCTTCCCTACAACCAGATTGTTCCTGCCTACCCAAAGCTCCTTTCTGCTGCATCCCCAGAAGAACTTGTGTAACTCTGTTGTCTTTGCTGACTCTGTCATTTTTCAGTTTTAGACATTTCAAAAGGACAATGAAACTAGATCTCAGCTCGATTGTTCCACCACAATAATCTACTGACACGATGGCAGAACAGTTCATCCATCCCAATGTTTTTATGGTGTAGTGGAGTCGACTGGTCTATTGTTTAAAGTAAATGACTAGTGAAAAGGTTACACAACTTAAATGCTTGGATCTGGCTCCTGGGTCTAAGCAGATATTGTAGGTCTGATTCTTCTCTCCGGCTTTGTGCATCTGTGACTTCTGAGTTTCAAATGAAACATCAGCATCCATCACAGAATCATAGAATTGTTTAGGTTGGAAAAGACCTTTTAGATCATTGAGTGCAACCATTAACTTAACTCTACCAAGCGCATCGCTAAACCATGTCCTTAAGCATCATTTCTACAAAACTTTTAAACACATCCAGGGACGATGATTCAACCACTTCCCTGGGCAGCTTCCAGTGGTTGATGATCCTCTCTGCATGCTTTAAAAATCAAGAAACTGACAATACAGTCAAATGAGTTTAATCATAGGAGATCAGAGTGGTAGTTTCCCTTCCCACAGAAGTGTGGCCAGCAGGTCGAGGGAGGCGATTGTCCCCCTTTTCTCAGCTCTGGTGAGACCCCACCTGGAGTACTGCGTCTGGTTCTGGAGCCCTTATTACAAGAAGAATGTGGAAATACTGGACCATGTGCAGAGGAGAGCCACGAGGATGGTCAGTGGGCTGGAGCACCTCTCCTATGAGGACAGACTGAGGGAGTTGGGTCTGTTCAGTCTGGAGAAGAGGAGACTCCGAGGTGACCTTCTTGTGGCCTTCCAGTATCTGAAGGGGGCCTACAGAAGAGCTGGGGAGGGACTTT
>JAOXOE010028972.1:0-15198 GCA_028565055.1 Phoeniculus purpureus
CTTGAGGCCATGGTGTAGGGGTTAGGGAGCTGTTGGGCTGAGGGCTGGACTTGATGATCCTGGAGGTCCTTTCCAGCAATGATGATCCTATGATTCTGTGTGAACAGCATTCTGGGCATATGGGTTCTCTGATTTATTTTTAGTTTTCTATCAGATACAATAATCTCATCCTTCTCATCAGGCAGCCAACAGTAGTAGACTTGGGTGTCTTCCTGTTTTCATTCACTAGGTTACTGAAGTCTCTCCACCTTTAACATTTCCTTGATCTTTGTCAGCAGTTAGTATTTCATAGAATGTAAGAATGTCCACGGTTGGAAGGGGCCTTAAAGATCATCTAGTTCCAACCACTCTGCAGAGGTAGGGAAATTTTCACTACAGCAGGTTACTCAGTGCCCCAGCCAACCTGGCCTTCAACACTGCCAGGCATGGGGCAGCCACGACTGCTTTGGGCAACCTGTTCCAGCATCTCGCTACCCTCACAGGAAAGAATTTGTTCTTCATGTCAAACCTCATTCTCCCCTCTTCAACTCTGGTACCCTTTCACCTTGTCCTCTTGCTACTCACCCATGTCAAAAGCCCTACCCCAGCTTTCTTGTATTTTACATTGCCTTTATGATAAAGATGACTTGACTGTAAATATTTACCAGCCTCAATCCATGCCACTTCTTGTCAATTTTTTTTACTAATGGTTTGGTGAGTTTTTCAAACCCCCTCCCTTTTTTTTCAATTATCTTAATATTCTGCTTCTGTATCTCTCTGTATCTGAAGTTCAAAAATATTACGGAGATATGTCCGGGCATCACAGCTCCTGCTGATACTGAGTTTTCCTGAAGTATGTCAGAACTCTGTTGGAGCTTAGTAGGGCCAGGACTTCTTTTGCCCAGTTTTCTTTATTGCACAGTTCATTTTAGAATATTTTAATTATTTGCTTAATAGTTAAACCAATATGTAAGAAACGTGTTACCCTTGAGGATGTGGAGTTCTTTCAGACTTTGTGAAGGAGCACAGTCTTAAGGAGTAGAGGAGCACAGTCCACATCCAGCAAGATCTACTGGAACAGAAGAAGCAGTCACTGAAGTAATCCTTTGCAGTTTGAGTCAGTGTGTTACTACAGCAGTTTTACTTAAATGTTGTCAGTTTGTGAATCTTGTTTACGAACTGATTTTATGACCCATCTACAATTAGTCCCTGTATTTTATTTTTAGTCTGTAGCACTTAAACCAGTGAGTTATCATCCTTTTTATAAAGGGATGTGGAAACCATTAGCAATCCTTCCATGATCCTCTCACAGCAGAGATCCTGGGAGTTATTTGATAGCTAGAGGAGCTGCAAAATCAAGCTGTGTGAGCTAGCAGAAGGGGCAGGACTGGAAGAGCTACACATAGGAGAGCATGGTGGGGATCACCATGCTCTGCTGTGAGACGAGTCCTGGCTGTAATGGGCTTTCCTGGTTTCTCTTGTCTGGGTGGCTCCACTCCAGGCAGTAGAGCAGTGCAGCCCACTTGCAAATGGTATGGCATGGATCGGGTAGGGATGTGTCGCCTGTCAGGAGCTCCAGGCTGTCCTCCCCAGCATACCTACATACCTAAGTGTGTTTCTGAACTTCACAGAATGTCAAGAACTTAACCTTAAAAATGCCCTTAACCACACCTGTGCAGAATGTATTTACTTAGCTCGGTAACATCTCTCCCTTACGTAGTAGTTTGGTACTGTGTGGAGAATAATGCTGTGTGGAGCAGAAGAGTATTAAGGTTGGTCTGAATTTGGATAGGTGTTCTGGTTTGAGGTCCTTAAAGCATTAACCCAGCACAATAGGACATCAAATTCAGATGTTAGGAATGAAAGGTTTATTAAACTTCTCATGTTTGAAGGAGAGAGGAGTATTAATAGCAAACAACAGTACAGATGTATCTTTACTTCTCAGCCATCAGCACAGTGGAAAGAGTAGAAAGGACAAGGCAAGAGACAAGCAGTACATGACAGAAGTGGCAGGTTGTGTTGAAAAGGCACTGCCTTTGCCATTCAGCTGTAGTTAAATTCCACTTCAGAGTACAGGAATGAGAAATGACAAGTCCATTAGGTTGAAGCCTGACAGAATGGAAGCTGTAAAAATAAGAGAGTCCTCCAAAGAAAGCACTGTGCACCTATGGTTTGTCACGATGAAGGCTTCTAAGATAAAAAGTTTGATACTGTATTTGGGAAGTGATACACAGATGTACAGATCATTAGGGGTTGGAAGGGACCCCCAGGGGACCAACACCCTTGCTTGAGCAGGGCCACAGAACCTAGGGCAGGTCACACAGAACTGCATCCAGACGAGCCTGGAAAGTCTCTAGAGAAGGAGATTCTACAACATCCCTGGGCACCTTGTTCAAGTGCTCTGTGACCCTTACAGTAAAGAAGTTCTTCCTCATCTTGAGGTGGAATTTCCTGTGCTCCAGCTGACACCCACTCAAAACTGCGATCATGAATGTTTTCTATTTAACACTTTCAGTCTTTGCAAAATGTACTTGATCGAGAGTGATTAATTATGAGAATGACAGCAACGGGCTCTGAAGGAATGCTGTCAGAAACACTTCAGTGAGCTCTTACGTCTGATGAGATTCGCAAAGCGAACACTACGCTATGGAACTCACGTGCAAAACACAGAAGAAACAAATCAAAGGCTCAATTCCAAGGGGAAGGTGACTGCCACTTCCCTCACTTCCAATTCCCTCTGTGTGCTGCTGTGTGTTGTTATGGAGTGCCTGTTCTCCCTTTCCCATACCCTTCATTTCCCATCTGCTTTCCTTTTGATCCTGTAGCCAGTGGGCTTCCAAGCCTATTTCTCTTTGGATCTGTCTCTTTTACTTGGCCCTAGTACTGTACAGAAATACAAATTCATCCATGCTATCAGTCCAATTCAATGACTTTTTTTCCCCCAGCTCCATTTCTTTTCAGAGTAAAGCTTTTCCGACCAATGTCTGCTCATGAATTGTAATGCAAGAAATAGTTTTAAACAACAGTGATCACAGCACTGGATTCACCATGTGAATTCGCTTTGTTTGCTCCTGGAATGGGTAATAACCAACTTTATGCTAGGAATGAGTAAGTGGGTTTTTGATTTTTAAATAAACTATTTCCTTGCTCTGCAGATACAGAGTGCAGCTCCAGAAAGCACAACTGCAGGCTGTTCTACCTGCCTGGGTTAGGAAAATAGCTTTACCTTGGCTATGTGGTTTTTATGTTGTGATTATAAAGGCAAACTAGTCATAGCTAAACAAGGTGGTGCAGAAGACCACCACTAGTTATTAGCAACATTCAGCATACAGCGTAAGAAGTCTTTTGCTAGTGCAGTACTTTTCACATCACAGAATCACAGAGTGATGAGGGCTGGAAAAGCCCTCTGAGCTTTTCAGCTGGAAAATATAATTTGATGGGTAGCCTTTTTCTTCAAACTTGTAGCAGAGCAAACCAGTTAGTTGTGCCTGTCTCTCTCTTGTATTTTACATGTGCATGTATGATCCTACAGTTCACAGAATCACAGAATTATTGAGGCTGGAAAAGACCTCTACTGCAGTTTGAAAATTACCAGAATTTTCAGATGCATAGATTTGTGCCTTCATGAAAAGAAAAAGTTGTGTCGCTTTAAGAGGATCCACCCCAGTGACCTGTCCTGGGGGAGGTGACACTATAGAATTGTCCCAGGTAGCTGCCCTTGAGGGATGGGCTAGGTGAGAACAAAAAAGGGGTGAGTTTTCTTAGCCCTGCCTCTTTTTGCTGAGGGATTCTAGCCCAGCATGGCTAGAATCTGCTGCAGCTCGACTCCAGCTCCCGTGGGGAGGGATGTGGTGGCTCTGCACGGCCTCGACCCTGGCTCGGCGGCTCCAGCCCAGTCCGGAGCTGGCACCGCAGACCGAAGAAGCAAGGCCTCAGTGCTAATCTGCCATTTCCCCCCCACAACCCAGAGCAGCTATTCAGTGACCCATGATGAGCTGAAAGGATTCTTCCTTTTCCCCTGGCGCTGAGACAGGAGGAGAGAGGAGAGGGGAGGGTCATGAAACCCTCTCAGCGATGTTTGCAGAGTGTGTGTGTGTGGGGGCCCTGCTGATGCAACCCTGCGGTCGGCCTCCATCTTGGGTCCCGCACGTGGCTGGGGCCATGAGGCCTCCACCGCCGCCATCTTAGAGAGCCCTGATCAGCAGGAAGAGAGACACTCATTTCTGCCGCTGAGGAAAATTGGGGGTGCTTTCAAGTATTGGGGAGAGAAGGAGTATTCCTTTGTGCTTAGCTGAAGAAAGCAGAAGGGCTTAAGAATCCTTAAACCTTAGGCATGAAAGACAGAGTCTGGGATATTTGTTTGAAAGCATGTCTCCTGCACCGAGGGATGCAGTTCAGGCGCTGAGGGATCAGGCCTGCCCGATGAGTGTTGAGCTGGAGAAGCTGCGCTGAAGAATTGAAGAATTCACCAGTCTACAAAAACAGCCAGGGTGCCCTGTGTACAGGTAGGGGTGACACATAGGTAATAGAGAGGGTTGGTACTTGTCTCTACTCGACTGACATGTCCTTTTCCCAGGTCTCTAATGTGAAAAAACCCAAGGGCATGATAATGATCTCCCGTTGTGTTTTTCTCAGAATATGTGATCGCATTTGGGACAGAGTTTCTAATTTGTGTGCACTACCTTGCTTAACCTTTTCTTCTTTTCTGTGTTCAGTTATAGTGTTAATAAACCCTTTCCCATTTTTCCTAAGCTATCCATTGTCTGGCAAATTCTGAGACCTAACTGCTCTGTTTTCCTGTATCTTCAATTGTGGTCTTGAATCCACCACAACCTTTAAGATTATCCAGTCCAGTCCGTGACCTAACATCACCAGACCAGGGCACTAAGGGCCACAGCCAGTCTGTCCTTTAACACTTCCAGGGATTGGGACTCCACCACTGTGCTGGGCAGTCCATTCCAGTTTCTGATTTGCCTTTTGGTGAGGAAGGGCTTCCTAACATCCATCCTAACCCTCCCCTGGCAGCTTCAGGCCTTATCCTGTTGTCCTGCCTCTGGTTGCCTCGAAGAAGAACCTAAACCCTACCTGACTGCAACCTCCTCCCTTCAGGGAGTTGTAGAGAGGCAGATGGTTCCCTCTGAGTCTCATCTTCTCCAGGCTAAACACCTCCAGCTCCCTCAGCCTTTCCCTCCAGTTTGTTCCCCAGCCTCATTGCTCCTCTGGATCTGCTCAAGCCCCTCAATCTCTTTCTTGAAGTGAGTGGCCCAGAATTGCCTCACCAGTGCCTAGTACAAGGAGAGAATTATGTCCATAGTCTTGCTGGCCACACTATTCCTGATACAAGCCAGGATGCCTTCTGTGCAGATAGTCAAACCTACCTGGATCAGAATACATGCAAAGCCTTTAATATGTACGGAGTGGATGTCAGGTTCTTACCACCAGGATTTTACGCTAAGGATTTGCTCCTGCTGCACTGCACTGCTTGCTGATAAAGATGCAAGTAGAGAGTTCTGCAAAGCTTTCTCTCCCTCAGCTGCAGGGTGAGTCTGGCTCCTCAGCACAGGCAGTCTGAATCACTGCTGCAGTGAGGTGCCTAAATTTGAGACTCTGAAATGTTCACATTAGCTGTCTAAAAGTAGGTGATATAAATACAGTTCACAGTGTTCATATCATAAAATAGAGCAAGGCAGTGCTGGCAGCAGCCGTGTATCACTTCTTATTTCAGTCCCCTTCGGTGAGTTACTCTCCCTGGGGAAGAATGTGATGGGGATTGCACCCATCTGTGCTAATCCAGCTCTCGACTGTGTGTTGTGTTAGAGAGACAGGGTAAGATTAAAAACATACGAAGCAGTAGAAGTGTTTTTTGGAGACACACCCTTCCCCACACTTGCATTCCGCTGGTAATTATTTGGTTAGCAAGAAGCAAATCGTTTGATCCCATACTAGGGCTATTAAGAAACCCATCTAAATTGTTTCTAGCATTAAGTCCTGTTTCCTAGCTTGTTCTTTCAAAAGCTGTTTGGTAAATCTTGTTTCACTGTCAATTTAGATATTGTTCGTCCAGCCCAGAAAAACACAGCCTTCCCAGTTCATTGCAAGAACAGTTTACCAGTGCAAATTTCTCATGTCAAGGCCATAATAAATCTAGTATGGAACAGTGCAGGCTTAAGAGCTGTGCTTTTGTATAGCGTGCTGATTCTCATAGCAGTTGTAGCATGTGATTTTACCTAAAACACTTAAAAATACTACATTAGCTCTTGTGTAGGAGAAGAAAATAAGAATAAAAAGGACAGCATGGTATCATATTCTTATAAATTTAGAACACTAAGAATTAAAAATGTAGATAATGTTGTTGGAACTAGCGAATACTACTTACAGTGTAATACTGCCCAAATCCCCACACATCAGTGGTACTGACACAATGGATTATTTTTCTTATACAAGAATTTGCTCCTGTTCTTTTTTCAAAGCAAGACTAAAAATTTTCTCGTAACCTCTTCTAATTACCATATCTGGAAACTTAAACCCCTTTAAAAAGGGCAAGTGCAAGGTTCTGCACCTAGGTTGAGGCAATCCCGTGTACAAATACAGACTGGGAGGAAAAAGGATTGAGGACAGCCCTGCGGAGAAGGGCTTGAGGGTGGAGCAGAAGTTGAACAAGTGTGTGCTGGCAGCCCAGAAAGCCAACTTTATCCTGGGCTGCATCAAAAGTTGCAGTGACAGTCGGTGCAGGGAGGTGATTCTCCTCCTCTACTCTGCACTGGTGAAACCCCGCCTTGACTACTGGCTCCACTTCTGGAGTCCCCAACAGAAGAAGGACAGAGAGCTCCTGGAAGGTGTCCAGAGGACAGCAACTGCAATAATCAGAGGGCTGGACTACCTCCCCTCTTGAGGACAGGCTTAGCAAGTTGAGGTTGATCAGCCTAGAGAAGAGGAGGCTCCGAGAGGACCTTCAAGCAGCTTTCCTATAGCTGAAGGCACTACAGGAAACCTGGGGGAGGGCTTTTGATACAGGTGTGTAACAAGAGGAGAAGACGAAAGGCCTCCAAACTTGAAGAGGGGTGATTGAGGTTGGATATAGGGAAGAAGTTATTTGCTATGAGGGTGGTGAGATGCTGGAACAGGTTGCCTAAGGCAGTTGTGGCTGCCCCATTCCTGGCAGTGTTGAAGGCCAGGTTGACCGGGGCTCTCAGTAACCTGCTCTAGTGAAGGTGTCCCTGTCTGTGCAAAAGGGTTAGAACAAGATGATCCTCTCCAACCCTGGCCATTCTATGATTTTCTATGATTTTAATTTCAGAGTACTTTCTGAAATGTTCTTTTGCATTCTCAGGTAAGAAAGAAGTGTATTTGTGATGTTTCACATGCACAGCTTGTGATCACTAACCCTGGTTTTATCTGCAGAGTTTCAGTAAATCATCTGCACAGCAGGCTTTGTCTTGGCTGGTTTTGGACACCAGAAAGTTATTAATTTAAATAGAGAATAATTTGTAAAAGTTTGAGGTGCAGGAAAATACAGTACGAAGAATGGTAAAATGCTCTTGCCATGAGTTTATCCTTTCTCAAGGCCATGGTCTAGAGTTTAGGGAGATGTTGGGATGAGTGCTGCACTTGGTGATCCTGGAGGTCCTTTTCAGCTATGATAATTCTTCATGTATTAAACCCCACATGTGTGTACCTGTGGTCTTTGTTCTGCTCTAATTACATCTTGGTGCCTTAAAATAACTGCCCTTTATGGACTCTTTGTATTGGGCTAAATTTCCCTGATATTCATACAGTAGTAGCTTAGCAAGATTGTGTTACACACACACAGAGATCATTTGGGATTGGAAGGGATGTCCGAACGTCATCGAGTCCAACCCCCCTGCTCAAGCAGAACCATAGAACCTAGCACAAGTCACACAGGAATGCATCCAGACAGGTCTGGAAAGTCTCCAGAGAAGAGACTTTTTATTTTAGAACCCTTTCTTCTTCTCCTCTTGTTACACACCTGTGTCACAAGAGACTCCACAACCTCCCTGAGCAGCTTGTTCCAGTGCTCTGTGACCCTTAGAGTGAAGAAATTTCTTCTCATATTGAGGTGGAACTTCCTGTGCTTAAACTGACACCCATTGCCCCTTGTCCTATCACAGGGGACAAGGGAAAAGAGATTGTCTCTTTTTGATGCCCAGCCCTCATGGATTATACAGACAATGATTAAATCCCCTTGTAGTCTTCTCCTCTCCAAACTGAAAAGTCTCAGGTCTATTGGTTTCTCTCCATAAGGCAATGGACAGGAAATATGGTGACATTCATAGAAAAATGTGAGACCAGTTGCACACCTAAGGACTCTGTGACTTTAGTAGATTAAGATTGGAAAACTTGCTTCAAATGTTACCCAAACCTTCAACCCTGGATAAATGCACTGCAGCTCTCTTGTCTTAGCAAAACTAGGAGGGTCCTAGAAGGACATTTCGTGTGTGTGGTATAAACAGATGGTGTACAGTTTGCTGCTTCTGAGCATGAAAGTGGGTTTCAGGTCTGTACATGCACAAGAGGCTGCTCTGGGATTTGACTCATGGGTCCTTGTCTCTGCAAAGCCTGTTCTGCCTGAAGACTTTTTGTCCCTAGAGGATGAAGAAAAAACTAAGGAGAAAATAGATTTTGCAAGTGTAGAGGATGTGTCAACAGAAAGGCTGGGGAAGGAAGGCAGGCAGACACAGTTGAAGACTGAATATTTGGTTTATGCTTGAGCTGTTGCATGGAGGGGAAAACCAGTTTGTCCAAATCAAGAAGCAGCTGCTAAAAGTAGTGCACTACGCGTACAGAAGTGCCAGGTTCCTACGGGACACAGACTACCCTTAAACACTTGACAAAAATGAGAACAATTCTTCAAAGTTGAAAGCTAAAGTACTAATTTATTTCAGATGTTTCTGTTAGAATTACTTACTTTTAGTAGACTGGACTTTTCATTTACTATTGAGTAGTTTATTACTGTTTCTGTTTCCTTTGGAGAGTTACTTTGGATATTAGAATCACAGAATCATAAGGTTGGTAGTGACCTCCAAAGGTCATCTAGTCCAACCCTATACACCAAGCAGGGCCATCATTCACCAGACCAGATTGCTGCAAAGTTCAAAACCACTCTGAAAAGTCCTTGAGAGAGAGAAGCCTGGTTTCTGTTTTTCTCTTAGTGATGTTACAGCTATGATTGGATTACATGAGGTAAGCAAGTGGCAAGCTTTAGATGTTCCATATCGTGTTATCTCTTATCCATTCTCCCAAATTACTAACGATAGGACAAAGGGAAATGGCCTCAAGTTGCATCAGGAGATGTTTAAATTGGATCTTAGGAAGAAGCTCTTTCCTGAGAGAGTGGTTGAGCACTGGAACAGGCTGCCCAGGGAGGTAGTGGAGTCACTGTCCTGGAGATGTTTAAAAGCTGAGTAGCTAGTGCACTTGAGGCCATGGTGTAGGGGGCTAGGGAGCTGTTGGGCTGAGGGCTGGACTTGATGATCCTGGAGATCCTTTCCAGCCATGATGACTCTATGATTCTGTGTTTCACCTGAAAGCAACCTCTGCTATCAGATTACTGCTTTTTCTGTTTCGCATATCTGTCTTGAGAAATTTTTTTTCCTTCTTTAATGATTTCAGCCTTTTAGAGATTTTGTTTTAACAGGTCTTGGGAAAACTTTTCATGATGCTGAAGTTTGCAGCATTAATGTAGCTTCTGTCTGAAGCTCCATCACCCCATACCAGTCAGCAGAACAGAGTCAGTAAGAGATGTCACTCATTGGCAACGAATGCTCCTCCTTCCTCTTCATAATTTTACCTGTTTCTACAGCAACTGACAGCTCAGATGGATTTCCCAGAAGCAGATCTTTCATGTTGAAGGCTTAATTTCAAGGTTTAATTTTAAAGTCTAATTCTAAAATGTGTGTGCTGCCCACATCTAATTCCATTTGTGCCTTCCCTGCATGCTGAAAAAATTTCATCTTCTCTTTTCTGCCTTTCTCGTCTTCTGACATAATTGTAGTAGTGGGGGCCCCTGTAGATTTCAAGAGCATACTAGAGGCAAAAACACAAACAAACAAAGCAACTTAATATAAACCCCTCCACCCTAATAAGTTTTCCTCCCATTTAAATTCCATCCTTAATGTCTACGGTCACATATAATTGAATATAGGTAGAGTCTGCATCATCGTCATAAAAGGCAGGACTAAATCAGAGAGAAGTAGATGGTCTACTCCAAGACACGCATACAACAGACAGCATTCCTAACATAAAATATAAAGATTATTCTTTTCCAAATGAAAGTTTATTTATTTTGACTTCTGAGAGATTTATGTTCTAAAGCTTTTCCTTACTTTGAGTCACTGTGGATGTTTTCCTCTATACCTTTGTGAAGTAGACAGTCCTGTATAGGTGTTGGCCTCAAAACATAAGAGAGTTATTGAGAAGATCACTGAATTATTAAGGCTGGAAAAAACCTCTAAGATCATCAAGCCCAGCCCACAATAGTCTAGACCAGGGCACTAAGGGCCATAGCTGGTCTGTCCTTAAACACCTCCAGGGATGAAAACTCCACCACTACCCTGGGCAGTCCACTCCAGGGTCTGATTCCACTTTCTGTGAGGACAGGCTTCCTAACATCCAACCTAAGCCTCTCCTGGCACAGCTTCATGCCCTGCCCTCCTGTCCTGGGGCTGGTTGCTTGGGAGAAGAGCCCAACCCCAGCCTGACTACAACCTCCCTTCAGGGAGTTGTAGAGAGGGAGAAGATCCTCCCCGAGTCTCCTCCAGTCTCAACACCCACAGCTCGCTCAGCCTCTCCTCATCAGACTTTCTCTGCAGTCCCTTTCCCAGTCTTGCTCTCCCCTGGACCCGCTCCAGAATCTTAATGTGATGGAAGGTAGAAAAGTGTAACTATGCTTACCTGAAGATTTCCCTTCCTCAGTGATAAAATTCCTCAGAGTATTTAAGAATTTCTGGGTAGGAATATGGAGATTTATGTCATTATAAATTCTTACTCTCTGCAGAACTAGAAATCTTGTTCTTTCTCCTTTTTTCCTCAAATATTTTATTTGAAATAGTCTGTTGCTTAGGAATGGAACATTGATTTAACTTGATAGTGAAAGCTGTCTGATGCAGGCTGAAACGTCAGGGAATGAGATGGGGTATCATCTGTATGATTTTGCTCTCTCATTGAAAGGCCAAGTGTGTTCCAGGCTTGGCAGTCTTGCCATTTTTGTAAGAAAGGGAAATACCAAGAGCTTGTTGTAACTTCACAGTGGTGGGGTTTTCTATTCACAGAATCACAGAACATCAGGGATTGGAAGGAATCTCGAAATATCATCTAGTCCTGTGCCTTGCACAGCAGGATCACCTAGATCAAGTAACACAGGAACATGTCCTGGTGGGTTTTGAATGTCTCCAGAGAAGGACACTCCATAACCTCTCTGGGCAGCCCATTTCAGTGCACTGTCACCCTCACTGAGAAGTTCCTTCTCATATTGATGTGGAGCCTCCTGTGTTCCAGCTGACACCCGTTGCCTCTTGTCCTATAATTGGATGACACTAAGCAGACCCTGGCTCCATCCTCCTGACACCTGTCCTTTCCATATTTATAAGCATTAATTGGGTCACCCCTCAGTCTCTTTTCCAAGCTAAAGGCTCCCTCAGCCTTTCCCCATCAGGGAGATGTTCCACTCTCTTCACCATCTTTGTGGCTCTATACTGTACTCGCTACAGCAGCTCTGTGTCCTTCTGGAACTGAGCGGCCCAGAAATGGACACAATATTCCAGATGTGATCTCAACAGAGCAGAGGAGAAGAACCACCTGTCTTGATCTACTAACCATCCCCCTTCTGATCCACCCCAGGATGCCATTTGCTGCTTTGGCCTCAAGGGCACATTGCTGGCCTGTGGTCATCCTGCTTTCTGCCAGGACCCGCAGGTTGCTTTCTCCTATGCTTCTCTCCAGCAGGTCAGTCCCCAGTTGTTCTTGTCCAGATGCTAGAATCTACACTTACCCTTGTTATATTTCATTAAAATTTTTCCCTGCCCAACTCTCCAGCCTGTCCAGGTCCTGCTGAATGGCAGCCCAGCCCTAGAATGCCCCTGGAGTGTTCTGCTGGCTTTTTAAAACGCAGCTGAAACAGTAGCACTAAAAGATGTTTGAAACTTTCAGGCATAGTTCTATCTGATTTCTCTGCTTTATTTCAGTACAATCACAGAATATCAGGGGTTGGAAGGGACTTCTACAGATCATCTAGTCCAAACCCCCTGCTACAGCAGGATCACCTAGGACAGGCCACGCAGGGCTGTGTCCAGGTGGGTTTTGAAAGTCTTCAGAGCAGAAGACTCCACAACCTCTCTGGGCACTGTCACCCTCACAGGAAAGAAATCTCTCCTCATGTTGTGGAAATTTTTATGTTCTAGCTTATCTCCATTGTTCATTGTCCTGTTATTGGGCACCACCAAGAAGAGACTTACTCCTTCCTCTTGACTCCCTTCCGTCAGGTATTTATAGACATCAGTAAGATCCTTCTCTTGACCCCCATCCATCAGGTATTTATAGACATCAGTAAGATCCTTCTCAGCCTTCTCTTCTCTAGACTAGACAGCCCTAGTTCTCTCAGTCTTTCCTCATAGGAGAGAGGTTGCAGTCCCTCCATCATACTTGTAGCTCTCTGGCTCCCTCCATTAGGTCCCTGTCTCTCTTGCACTAGGGAGGCCCAAACTGGACCCAGTACTGTAGGTAGAGTCTCACCAGGGAAGAGTAGATGGGAGCAAGAACCTCCCTACAGCCTGCTATAAGAAGGGGATAGGACACAGTGGGCAGCCCCCAGAGAGGCAGAGAGAGAACAAAACACAGAAGGAAATGGTGAGGGTCTGCTTCCACAACGCCCGAGCACCACCAGCTGTGGTGTGTTTGCCTTGTTGAAGCTTTATGATATGGTTTACGTGCCTGATACTGTTTCACTGGAATTTCACCACCTATCCTCACCCAACAGTGCAGTATGTTAAGCTGTGGGTTTTGTTAGCCAGTGTAGATGGTAGCCTCTTCTCAGCCTATATTTTTGCGACCATGTTTAACATGCCAATAAAATGTTATGAGTCCCACAAGATGAGGTCATAAAAGATGCAAAATGCAATCCTCTACCTCATAGGCTTTGTTAACCACATTATTATTTGAATGAAGGACACCCTCATTATCTGCCATAAACCCTGGTATTTTTTAAAGAGTGTTTCCCAAAGTAATTCTGACAGATGGGACCCACCAGGGCCTTGGAGCTAGATGATCTTTAAGGTCCCTTCTAAGCCATTCTATTATTCTATGATATGATTGATCTAAGTAGGCACAAGTACTTCATCACAGGGTAACGCTTACAGCTGGGATGTCACTGGCAACAGATCAAGCACAGATTAGGAAGGTACCTCCCAACAGGCTTAAAACATAAATGAATAAGGTAGGGAGAACATCCAAGATATTTTTCATTGTTTCTTGGAAAAAATAAGAAAAGCTGTGAATGTCTCAGAATGTTATTATTTGGGGGTTTTATCTTTTCTCATTTGCTCTCTACCTCTGTGCAATGTGCTGTAAGTTTTTCCTCGCTATTGGCAGGAAACCACTGGAAAATGTTTCTTGCTTTTCTGTTGTTTGTGCTGATTCTTAAAATATCCCCTTTTGAAGAAATGTATTTGTAATTCCCTTGGCTCCCTAAAAATATTCTGGCGTGGAGCAGGGCACTTGGAAGTGTCTCAGTACTGTACCTGTGTTTAAAGGTTTGCCATACCCCTCCATCAGAAATGTCTTCTTGTTTGTTAGGTCATTCAGGCAGCGTTCTCTATTTCAGAACTAAATGGCATGTCTGTTAAGCTGGTTTTTGGCAATGAAACTTAAATGTGGAATGATACAACAGAATCAAAACTACGCTTCAAAGAGAAATCTTCCTCAGCTTCTCCAGCCTTTCTGAAAGGTTTCGTCTTGTTTGCTTTCCTGTCAAGTCACACTTTCCCTCTATTAATTGAATTACAACTAGCCAAAAGGAGGTGTAGCAAGGCTGGTGCTGGTTTCTTCTCCCAAATTACTAATGATAAGATGAGGGGAAATGGCCTCAAGTTGCATCAGGGGAGGTTTAGATTGACTCTTGGGAAGGTCTTGCCTCAGAGAGTGGTAAGGCTGCCCGGGGAGGCAGTGGAGTCCCCATCCCTGGAGACGTTTAAAAACCGAGGAGCTAGAGCACTTGAGACCATGGTGCAGAGGTTAGGGAGCAGTTGGGATGAAGGACGCAACTTGATGAACCTGGAATTGCTTTTCAGCTGTGATGACTCTATGATTCTATTCTGTGAAGCATATCTGCAGATCCTTTTTAGTTTTCTTGAAGAAAGTGGAGGGTAGTGCTTTCCGCCTCTGCCATCCACGACCTAGAATGCTCCCATTTACTTGTTGTATAAGAAAGACTATTTTTTTCCTCTATGCTGAGCACTCCTTGTGATGACCACCCATGGCATTGAGGAAGAGGTGAAGGCATTACTTTTGCTTCCTCCCCAAGATTCTTGGTGTAATACTTCAGTGGCTGCTTCCTTCAGAGTGCTGAATAGACCATTGTATGATGGAGACATGTGCACATAATTCGTATGAGAACCATTCCCAAGAAGACTTAAAAGGATTTGTCTGGGATCAACAGACTTTATAATATGCCTCTCATTTACTGCTGTAAAGCGACTTCCGTTCCTTTTCTTTTCCGAATGAAATATAATGACTCAACAGGCATTTTAAGTTTTGGGCATAATATATGTTTTCCTCAGGATACTCAGAATATACAGCTTCAGCTTTTATAGTATCTTAGCCAACAATGTGTTAAAGCAAGTGCAAAAATCTTGAACTGGCAAAATAAAATGAGAAATGTAGCCTTAAAAGAAAGCCTGAGGCACAGGAGTTGGAAGATTAGTGCAGTGTATGTGAATGCAAGAACAATGGTGATGAACTCTTGGTGATAGAATCATAGAATCCTAGAATAGCCAGGGTTGGAAGACACCTCATCTACTTCCAACCCCCTGCACAGGCAGGGATACCTTCACAAGTACAGGTTACTCAGAGTCCCAGCCAATCTGGCCTTCAACACTGCCAGGGATGGGGCAGCCACAACTGACTTGGGCAACCTGTTCCAGCATCTCACCACCTTCACAACAAAGAATTTCTTCCTCATGTCCAACTTCAGTCTCCCCTCTTCAAGTC
>JAOXOE010028973.1:0-15198 GCA_028565055.1 Phoeniculus purpureus
CCAGGGATGGGGCAGCCACAACTTCCTTGGGCAACCTGTTCCAGCATCTCACCACCCTCACAGCAAAGAATTTGTTCTTCATGTCCAACCTCAATCTCCTCTCTTCAAGTCCATAACTGTTTCCCCTTGTCCTCTCATCACACAGCTGTATAAAAAGTCCTAACCCAACTTTCTGGCAGGCCCCTTCAGATATTGGAAAGCTGATAGATGGTCACCTCAGAGCCTCCTCTAGGGATAAGTCTGTAGTACCTGTAATACTGTACATATATATCTGTTGCTGCTATTACTGATTACTGCTAATAATTTGTAAAAGCTTAATATATATTCCTATAAGCTTGCTAATGGTGAATGTTGTGAGAGGTTTAGAGGATGAAGCCTCCATGTCCTTGAGTACAGAATCCTGCAAGCCCACAGTCACCATCTCCTTACTCTCACAGGCCAGGGAATACCCTTCAGATCATCACACCACTTCTGGTAATAATCCCCTCCACAGGGCTCCAGGACCAGGTTTGCCTTTCCTTGCGACTGCATCAGACAGATCAAATTCCATTCCAGCACACTCTGAACTCTCAGACCTGTTTCTGCAGCCTAATCAGTCATCTCATGGCTTGTAGGGAGGTAGATATCAATTCTTAGAGCACACTAAGTGTAATGCTTGGCACTAACCTCTTGATTTGGGACCCTGTAGAGCTGTACAGTGCTATCACAGAATCATTAGGGATCGGAAGGGACCTCGAAAGATCATCCAGTCCAATCCCCTCACCACAGCAGGATCACCTAGACCAAGTGCTATTAAATTTAAGATTTAATACTGATGGTTGGCTGACCTTATTTCCATGTTGGCTTGCAAGGGCAACAGAAGACAGATTTGCAGGGATTATCTTGATGGACAATCACTAGTAAGACCAGAAGTTGCACTGGTGAGAACATGTTAATGAGGGAGGCTTTATAAGGAGAAAGATCCTCCGTAGACAGTGACAGTTTGTGCCCCAGTAATTCACACACAGGCCTTGTATAAGAGGTCTCCATCATGGAAGATGTGGACAGCAAAACCAAAGTGCTGGAAAGGAGTGATGCCTGCTGAGCTTTCACACTCCTCGCTCCTTCTCCCCAAATAAACTTGTGGTACAAATAGTTTTTGCTTTTCTCTTGTTAAAACAACCTCAAGGGATGCTCTCATGAATTATGAAAGTGCATCTTTTAGAGGTAACACACGTATTGCCTGGCTTCCACAACTGTCTTTAATTTGCAGCTTCCTCAATCATGCCTTCCTATCCCCCTTACACCATAACTGTGACGTCTGCTCTCCATACTGCAGTGATACAAGACTTCCAGTCTGGGTCCCTGGGCAGGTGATGCTCAGTGTCAGGTACTATCCTCTACCAAGCTGAGCTCTGAAGCAAGCCTCTAACTTACCATGGAAAAATCCTCCTCTGCTGGGGAAGGAGACTGAGGTAAATGCGGAGAAGAATTAAGCGTTGTGGAGCCTCCAACTCTGGAGACATTCATAACTTGTCTGGACATGTTCCTGCATGACCTGCTCTAGGAGAACCTGCTCTAGAAGGGAAGCTGGACTAGATGACGTCCAGGTCCCTTCGAACCCCTACCAGTCTATGACTTTCAGGTTTGTATTGTGGGAGAATGGAATTTTCTCTTCATGTAGATGCCAACCTGCCTACCACCATACACAGAGCCCCTGACTTTAACATTCACATCAGCAGGCAGTAAAATAAACCGTGAATATCTTTAGGGTTTGGGCCCTTCATGTACAGAACACATGGTGAAGAATACGTAAGTACTACCTGCTTCAGAAATCTAATGCAAGTTGCAAAAAACCAGTCAGTATATGAGGTTAGATGATCTTTCGAGGTCCCTTCCAATCCCTAATGTTCTGTTCTGTGATACATCCATTCAGCAGCTCTCTGCAGATGTCCTGATTTCTCACCCGAAGGGGTTGCACCGGAGAAGGCTGACGTTACTGCTGCGATTGGCTGGGCACTCTCTTAAAGGGGTCCAGAAAACTGCAGAATTATCAGTATCTTTTAAAAAATAACACAGCTATCACACTGTGAATCACCTTCTAAATCTCTAGGTCTGTCTAGCAGCAGAATGTCAGTATTGCACAGATGAAGACTTTTACACCAAGAGGAAACACGTTTCAAATACAGCAGCTTAACTGCACAATTAATTCTTCACATAAAACGCTGATGCCAGTGAGGACTGTGCTATTCCTGCTGCACTAAACTTAATAAGATGTAATGTATCTGCTCTGCTTCACTGATAATTAGTGTAGGTAGGGCCACTGCAAATGTGCAAACCAGGAGCCCCGACTGCATCTATGATCTATCAAAGACAGTTTTAACTGACTTCACCATCTGATCCACAGAAGTGAGCTGATGTTTGCTACCCTTGCCAGGAGCCCTGACCAATTCTGTGAGAATTCCTGGGAGGCTGGCAACAAGTTTGCGAGGGACAAACAGCTAGTTTGCCCTAACTCACATAATCCAAGACTTGCTGAGGTTGGCAGGGATGTCTAGATGTCATCTGGTCCAATTCCAGCTCGAGCAAGGTCACTTAGAGATGGCTGCGCAGAAACACATCCAGATGACTTGAGCATCTCCAAGATGGGAGACTCCACAGCCACCCTGCTCAAACTGTGACAGTGTCACCCTCACAGTGAGAAAGTGCTGCCTGATCTTCAGACGGAACCTCTGGTGTTCCAGTTTGCACCCACTGCCTCTTGTCCTGTCACTGGGCATAGCTGTAAAAAAGCTTGGCTCTAACCCCCTTTCAATCCTCCCTGCAGGTATTTCAGTACATTGATGAGATTCCCCCCCATGCTTTCTCTTCTCCAGGCTGGACAGTCCTAGCTCTTTTGGCCTTTACTCATAATGTGCCACTCCCTTCGTGGCTCTTGTCTGGGTAATTTATTGAGCTGTAGTCACCTGAAAGCATTGAAATGAACCAGGTGTTTCAAGATGCACACATGCTCCTTGGGTGAGGGTTTACACCACAAGGAGAGGAAATAAATTCCTCACCCAGAGAACAGGAAAGTCTATAAAACAGCAGGTTATGCACTACCCACTGAAACGTTTGCAGAGCTGGGACTTCTGAAAGGACTCTTAATCTCTATTTGTTTTTGTAATGTCACCTATTTCCTTTGGGTACCAGGTAGTAATGGGGGTGGGTGTCTGTTGTTAAAAGTAGCTGTGCTTCTCTGAAGCCAAGTTTCTGGTTCTTTTTTCACCTGCAAACTCCTAAGGGGCCAATTAGGCACTCCCTGTCTTTTGTTTCAGTGTATTAACACTTGCTAATTAAGCCAATTAGTGCTGGACCTGACTAGATGGTCGGGTGACACATAGGTACCTTCCCCGACTCCCTCCACACAGGAGTTTTTCTTTCAAATAAATGGAAGAAGCAGTCAGGTTCACTCCAGCTTCAGTGAAATTAAACATCTTCACAAAAGAATTAAAAGGCAGAAACATCAGGATTCATACAGAATCACAGAGTTATTGAGGTTGGAAAGGACCTCTAAGATAATCCAACCCAGCCCACGACTCAACATCACCCCATCAGCCAGACCAGGGCACTAAGGGCCACGTCCAGTCTGCCCTTAAACACCTCCAGGGATGGGGACTCCACCTCTGCCCTGGGCAGTACATTCCAGTGTCTGGTCATCTTTTCCATGAGGAAGGGCTTCCTAATATCCAACCTAACCCCCACCCAGTGCAGTTTCAGGCCCTGTTCTCTTATCTTGTTGCTAGTTGCCTGGGAGAAGAGTCCAACGCCCACTTGCCTACAACCTCCCTTCAGGGAGTTGGAGAGAGGGAGAAGGTCCCCACTGAGTCTCCTCCAGGCTAAACACCCCCCAGCTCCCTCAGCCTCTCCTCATCAGACTTTCCCTCCCGTCTCTTCCCCAGCCTTGTTGCTCCTCTAGACCCACTCCAGTCCTTCAATCTCTTTCTTGAAGTGAGAGGACCAGAACTGCCTCCAGTACTTGAGGTGAGGCCTCACCAGTGCCCAGTACAGGGCGAGAACTACATCCCTAGCTCTGCTGACCACACTATTCCTGATCCAAGCCAGGATGTCATTGGCCTTTCATGCCACCCGGGCATACTGCTGGCTCCTGTTCAGCCGGTTGTCAACCAGTACTGCCAGGTCTCTCTCTGCCATTTTCGTATTCTTCATTCAAAACCCAGAGCTGTATTCTCCTAAGTTCTTCTTTTAGAGGTTGTATGGCATGGACTACACTTTCAAGACATCAGTCCACATGCAAGTTTTACCGCAGAGCTGTGATGCACGGTAACAGTTCAAAAATTATCACTTTCATTATATTACATGATGTTTCTCCCTAGCCAGTCATTGTTGACTGAAGCCAACTCTCAGGTCCATAAGATCAAAATTACAAAATCAACAAACCAATTGCAACGAATTGTTTGGCACCACCTCTGACCACAGATGACTGAACACAAATTTTCAGGACTCCCCAAAACTCAAGTATTCTCTAGACAGCACTGTGACACCAGATGTAAAGAAAAAGGCTCTCAGAGTAGTGCAGACATCTACCATCAACTCACTCAGCTAGAAGCTTTTTATGGTCAACAAAGGTCATGATCCGTGTCATCCTAAAGTACATTTGGACTGTCAGATGAATCACAGTCTAAAATGACCCCATTAAGCATCATCTGAGACCCTGCACAATAAACATTCAAAGTTAGATTAAATGAATCCTATCCACAGTACCTGTGAGACACACTCAGCTTTTTGCAATTTTCTAGAGGACGTCTATCTGCCTGACTTCACCATGACACTTCCTGTAAGTGGCAAATCATTGTGATCTATTTAGGAGTAAAACAATCAAGACTTTGAAAAAAATGCAGAGAACAACTGATGCAGAAAGTATCAGCAAATCTCAGTAATGACCTGTCTTCTGCATGGACTTTAGAAATCACACTGTGCTCTCAGGTTTGATTTTCTAAGCCCTAAGCTGCTTCTGGCAATGATCCCACAAGCCCAGCTCATCTTTCAGCATCAAGACTGCCTTATTTACCAGAAACATTAAAACAGATTAGCGCATGAAAAGCCCCTCCTGTCTAAGGGTTCGGTCTCTGACCTTCTCTTGAAGAACCAAATCACTATCACAAACCCTACTCCAGCAGGTGCACAGTGCTCTACTGCAGCACACCGCAGTAACAGATGTGATATTACTGTGATATATAGTGATAAATGCATGACTATACAACATGGAACAAGTATCCTATTCAAAATCATCACAGATTCACCTAGATGCAGCCTTGCTCATCTGAAGTACGGTCTGGATGCTGTTGTCTTCATTTCCATGTGGCTCATTAACATGGCCCGTGAAACAGGACATCTCTTGCCTGCTACAACTCTCCGGGTGTTTTCCCAAGCAGCCTTCATAGCAGTCCCAGGAGCTGACCTCTCGCAGGTCATCTTTGACCCAAGAAAGTAGTTATCCTTCCTCGGAGCCAGCATCTCGCTTAGGGAAAACCCATTTTGATGGGATGCTTGATACTTTTCTTCACTACTTTTGAGCCACTAGTCTTTACAACACTGGTCTTCGATAGGAGTGCACATGGACAGTGGAAGAGGATGAGGAACTACATACTCCAACTGACACAGCAGTGTGACATAAATACTACAGGTAAGACACGAGTTACAAGTCTTATCAACTCCTTCTATACCCAGGAATTTTCATGCATTTTCAAAAGCTCTTCTGCCTGGCATTATTTGTACACACTTTTAACACTTTTTTTAAAGATCAGATTTGCTTTTTACTCACTTCTAAGGAATTACCACTCAGCTTTTTCTGATGAACATTTTACAGCTGTGTCTTGGCAGGGCAACCTCTGGCTGAAGAGATTGTCTGCTCCAGTCTTTTCCAGAGTGATGGCAACACTACTGGTCCACTACTCCTGCGTGAGGAGAAACACAGCGTAAATGGAGCGTCCAAGCAGACTGAGGAGTATAATACTTTTCTGCAACCTTCAGCTGCCTAAATGCACCTGGGAAATCACAGCTATATCCTCCTGTGTTTTTTTAATACACTTCCTGCTCTAAACAAAACCATGGCTCTCCAGTCTGGTTTCTATTAATGGATGTCTGACAATGCAAAGCAGTGAGAACGGCACAATTACATGAGCAAAGAAAATGAGACAGAGCCCTTCTTGCCTTCACAGACATTACAAAACAAAGCAATAAAATCAGGAAAAGGACTTGTTCTGCTTCTCTCTCCATTACATTTCCTGAGTCATAAATTCAACCCTTGAGGCACTCTGGGGTGGAAGGGCTGGGATTCACAGTGGTTTTCTTTCCAAAGTTAAACTGGCAGCTCTGTACATCTGTAGAAAAGCAAGTTGTAGAAGCTTCCACAGGGCACAGAGGCAGAGCAAGCAGCTGCTACTTTAACAAGGTGAAAATGGACTTTTTACCTCATCCCAAAATCCCTGCAGCAAAGGATCTGCCAGAGACTGCTGGTAAACTAGAGCAAACCATAAAAGTAATCAATGTGCTCAATTATCTCCTCTAAACAGCAATGACCACACTAGGGAGAAAGGTGACTCTCTTCTCTTTCTGAAATCTAATGACATGCTCTAGAAACGGTCCAATGGTTACAAGCTTCCCTGCTCCATCCAGAAAAGAGAATAAATATTTCCTGGTGGACAGCAGGATGACCAGGAGCCAGCAAAGTGCTCTTGTGGCCAAGAAGGCAAATGACACCCTGGGGTGGATCAGAATGGGGGTGGTTAGTAGTTGGAGAGAGGTTCTCCTCCCCCTCTAGTCTGCTCTGGTGAGATCACATCTGGAATACTGTGTCCAGTTCTGCACCCCTCAGTTCCAGAAGAACACAGAGCTGCTGAAGAGAATCCAGTGCAGAGCCACAAAGATGATGAAGGGCATGGAACATCTCCCTGATGAGGAAAGGCTGAGGGAGCTGGGTCTCTTGAGCTTGGAGAAAAGGAGACTGAAGGGTGAACTCATTAATATTTATAAATATTTCCTCGTAAATGGAAAGGGGCGGGTGTCAGGAGGATGGAGCCAGGCTCTGCTCAGTGGCATCTAATGACAAGACAAGAGGTAATGGGTGTTAGCTGGAGCAGAGGAGGTTCCACATCAGCCTGAGAAGGAACTTCTTCATAATGATGGTGACCGAGCACTGGAAGGGTTGCCCAGGGGGGTTGTGGAGTCTCATTCACTGGAGATGTTTGAAATCTGCCTGGCCATGTTCCTGTGTGACTTGATCTAGGTGATCCTGCTGTGGCAGGGGGATTGGACTGTTCAAAGAAAGGGACCTCAAAAATCATCCAAAGAAATACTCTCATACAGGTGAGAGAAAGACTGTAAAAGAGTGTATGACCCCAGTGATGAGCACGTGGCTTCAGTAAACTCACAAGCCTGAAGTAAGAAGTTAATGCCTGTGTAGGGTAGTCTCTTTTTTAATTTTCTCTTTTTTTTGAAGGCTTGACGCCTTCTCAAATTAACCTTTTTGCTAAACAAAACTGGAGCAGCAGTCGTTTCCACAGTTATCATTGGTTAGGGACGAGACCAAACAATCTGCTGGAGAGTGCTTGGCTTCAGGGGCTGGAAAGGAGCCCTCCAGTCCCAATGCCACATCACTGCTTGTTCAATGATGCTCACAAGTGATGGAAGTCACTTGGCCTGACTGAACTTCTGAGAGCTGCAGATAGAAAACAGCTATGAATAAATAATCTCCCTTGATCTCTGAAGCAGAAATCATTGCTGAAATGCCAGTTCAGTGATTTCAATTAGAAAATGCTGTTGGAAGACCTTACCGTCCCTCTTCTCTACTAATTAACATTGCACAATTCAGCTGCTTTCCCCATCCTTTTCCCTAATACATTCAGATCAGCAGATGTGTTTACGTACAAAAAAACCTGATCATTCAGAAAGGCATCGGAAAGCTCATCACCAGTTATGCCTGTGACTTGACCTCTTGGTACTGTTTTGCCAACTGCGTTGTCAAGGACAACCTCATTGTCTTGCAAATGCACCTTTCTGTTTCGTTTTGGTTAGAAACAGCAATTGAAATATAAAGAACTGAATAAACAGACTGTATCTAAATTATGGGGAGAGTGTTAATAGCCACACCACGTTCAAGACTGTGCGCAAGAGCACACAGCCTAAAGTCAGAATCACAGAAATGGAAATCGGAGAGAGATCTTCAGTCCCACAGGATCAAAGGCAAAACTTTAAACTGCCTTCTTTGAAAAGCAGTCTTCCTTTCTTCAAATCCTGATCACTCCCACAGGATATTAAACAGCACTTCCCTTCACTTTACTGAAATTAAGCCTTTTTGTCTTTACGCCACTGCTCCCAGTCCTTCTTTCTCTGAAATTCACAAATGTACTTTTTTTTTAAGGGAAAAACTGGAAAGTATTACCAGTGTTGCTACTGCTGTGCATCTCTCTTGCCCTTTCTCATACTCCTCTTTAGGATAATTTTGTTTTCCCAGTACACTTCCAGATTCACATGGGGCATTTACTTTTTAATAATGACATGAAGAAGACCTCTGACTATCCAGAACTTTTACTATCGCTAAGAAACTCTGGTATAAATTTGATTGATTTATTTCTTTTTTTAAGGCGAGGAGTCAGCAGCTCTTTAAGCTATCAAGACTTGGGTTAGGTGCTATGCTTGTTTCAAAATCCTGGTTCGAGTTTCTTCAACTTTTATTTCTGCAAGCAAATCAGAATGTGGAATCTGCTCCATCGGCAATAAGACATCAGGAAAAAAATTCTTCATGGAGAGAGTGGTCAGGCACTGGAATGGGCTGCCCAGAGTGGTGGCTGAATCATCATCCCCAGATGATTTTAAAAGTCACTTAAATATAGCATTGGGCAATCTGGCTTAGGAGTGAACTTGAACTTGTAAAGTATGGTTGATGGTTGGATTGGATGATCTCAAGGCTCTTTTCCAACCTCAATGATTCTATGATTCTACGAAAAGAATTAGACATGAAACCATCTTCATGTCCTAAAAATCTAATGCAAAAGTGAAGGTAACAGGATAGCCCTAACCCAAGTAAAGCAGCTGCAGACGGGTTTGTTGGGCCCAGTTGTGTGCTGCACTGTTACACCTTGCTGAGTGTTTTGGCCAAGAGTAGATGATCTGCCTGTGCAAAACTGGGTAGAGCAAATGGCAGATCTAGCTGGGCCAGTGTATGATGCACTGACATATTAGTGTCAGAGGAGTGTTCAATAACACACAGCCAGAGCCTGCCCAAAGACCCGCTGCTGTGGCTCACACCTGTTTTCATGCGGCAACACCCAGAGGGGGGAGACGGCAATTTGGTCTTTTTGTTCATTCAGCTCTTAATCTCTCTGTTGAGACTGACAACAGGGGAGACCATTAGTGTCAGCTCCGCTGGAACTTTCTGTTATTAAGGCTACTTAAGCTTTTCCAAGTAAATTGCATGTGTCAAACTAACATCTCACAGCGATGGGAAAAAAAGCCATTACACAACTGCTCTCCCTTTTTATTGATCCACCAAGGAGCAAGGGGGAAGGGAAAGGAAACAACCCTGGAGACTTTAGCAGATTTTTTTTGCAGTTCCCTGTTCCTGTGACTCATTACATTTGTGTTTTACACTATTTACAGGCAATACATTAGCCACTGCCTCAAATTCCATCACTTAAGTGCAGGATAATGACTGGTCACACACACATTCCTCTCAAAGTCTTGCGATAGCCACCACGCTGGATACACCTCACCCAACTTAAACCTTACAAAAGATTTGATTTAATTTCCTTCTACAGTCAATGGAGAGCCACTGTCGCAGGACGAGTGTTCCAGGTTCCTTCTGGCCCCTTCCGCTGACCACAGAGCTTACCTCTAATTTTCACACACCTCTGCTTAGATAGCATGAGGTCCATACTTAATGATGAACTGACCATCTGCTACAGTTAGTATGTCAAGGCTTCCATCTTCTTACAGAAAGAGCTAGAATTTGTTTGCAGACTGCCTCCTGAACTGTAATCATAGCCTTGAGCTCCCATCAGTGGGCACAGGATTCCCAGCACCTTTTAAGCACTGTTATTTATCTGTCATTCAGCATCTTTAAGCAGCAAAGGCATTCCTTGTGCCACTCGGGGTATACCTAATCTTACACATGCAAAACCTTAGGCAGAAAATAAATACGATTCCTGACCCTATTAAGTCACAAGGAATTTGCTGTTAACTTTGATGGGGTTTGGATTTCACTCCAGCTCCTTATAATCAGAGAGTTGTAAAGCTTGTTAGAATTCATATTTGCAAATGGATTTAAATCTTCAGGATTTTTAAAGTCTCTGAATACAGGATCTTTTTTGACGTCTCAGAACATTTAACCTGTGGATCTTCCCTGCCTATAATACAACACAATGAAGAATTCTTCCTGCTGTGCAAAGCAGCTGCTGTTTAAAATCCACGCATGTTCTTTGAAACTAACAGGATCACCAGCCTGCACTGCAACTCTAAAACATAAATCTGAAAATGAACAGCTCTTCTCGATTCAAACATGTGTTTGATTGAATCACAGCAATTCTTTGTGTCTTCCTGCCATCTTTTTTGCTAGTTTCTCTACTGCTTTTCAGAAGGAAATAACATTTTAAAGTAAGAGAAATGCTAGTCAAGTTTAACGTAAAAGTTAGTCAATTCAAATTATGGTTGCCAGAGGACCATTAAGCCGCACAGGCAGTGTAAGGTGCACAATAAAACCACGTAGTGTAACGGTCTGCGATGCAGAGGCACCAGAGAACTGTTGCAGTTCTTGCAGCAAAACATACCTTTATATTTATGAACTTGCTGCCTTAGTTTATCCTTCTCTGTTTAAATTCTTCACCAGCAATGTAACTGGCTGTGTCACTGTTCCATTAAGTACCCTGACATTTCGCCTAGCTGTTTCCAAGAGATTTATGTCTGTCCATCCAAAAGGGGCAAAAAGAGAGGCAAAGATGAACAAAGGGCTGTGGAGCAGTATGACCGTGGGAATGAGGTGCCCTCCACATGAAAACAGAAGAGCTCTTGAGATAACAATGGAATGGTTAGCCTATGAAATGGCACTTCCTCGGCTTTCTCTAAAATATGGGGAATTTTATGAGCACCACCTATATAGGGATTAGTTCAAATAAATGAATAAGTTGTCGAATTTTCTCCCTTTAGCTACATCCTGCAAGTGAAGAATTTGATGTCCTTACTGCTCCAACTCTCTCCCTCAGCACCATACTGGAACCCAAACTACAATCACAAAATCACACAGAATCACAGAACATTAAGGACTGGAAGGGACCTCAAAAGATCATCTAGTCCAATCCCCTTGCCACAGCAGGATCACCTAGATCAAGTTGTGCAGGAACATAGCCAGGCAGGTTTTAAAAGTCTCCAGATAAGAAGATTCCACAACTTCCCTGGGCAGCCCCTTCCAGTGCTCCATGAGCCTTACTGGGAAGAAGTTCCTTCTCATATTTATTTGGAGCCTCCTATGTTCCAGCTGACACCCCTTGCCCCTTGTCCTATCATTGGATCACACTGAGAAGAGCCTGGCTCCATTCTACTAACACCCGCCCTTCCCATATTTATAAATATTAATGAGGCCACCTCTTCATCATCTTTGTGGCTCTGCACTGGACACTCTCCAGCAGTTCCGTGTCCTTCTTGAACTGAGGGGCCCAGAACTAGACACAATATTCCAGATGTGGTATTACCAGGGCAGAGCAGACAAGGGACAGGAGAAGCAGATCCACACGTACCTCAGCCCATGCTCTTTGCTGACTGCAGAGGATGCTTACGAAGACAGACAGAGAAGGCAATTCAGGCTAGGCACTTAATTCGGAGATTTCAAACCGGAGTAAATACCTCTCTTCCCATTAACCAGAAGGGTCCAAGGCACATAGGTTGGCTCAAGAGTTAGGAGTCCAATTTTGAATAGCTTAATGTTTTAGTACACCTGAAAGACTTCACCTAACTATTTATCTTTCTCACATTTACTCTAAATCATCATATTTGAAATATATCTGCAAATGCAGAAATGATTTTTCCTCACCTAATGGAAACTACACTGCATATATTCCCTACATATACATGAGGGCACCAGATTAGTCCTGTTTCCGTTTTGGCCATTAAGACCCAAATACAAGATCCAGCCATGGTTGTGCTTCCCACTGGGATAGAGGCACTGAGACGAACTGATTTCATTTAAGTAACTAATTTTACAGGTGATTTTAAAATGTGGAAGCTCTGCACCTCTGGTAACGACAAAGGCACAACACTCTGCAAGAAAAGACAGCCCTTCTAGCACAACTTGACAGTTCTATTTTTTAATCAAGAATCTACAGTATTTTCATAAATGTCCATTCAGTGCAAAGGAAAGTATGAGAAACCAGTCAGTTTGTTGGTATACTTGTGATACAGCAAGACTACTGCTTCTCAATATTGCACAGAGCTAGTCTGGAGAAATGGCACTTCAAGCACTGCCATAAAAAAGCATTTTGAAATAGTTTTATTCGTTATTCCAAGACCACCGGGAAGACTGGTTACAATAAAGGAAACCCATTATCTGTGGAAACCCACTTTTTCTTTTGGTAGTTCGCTGACTATTTGTGTTGGGGTTTGGTGCACTTGAGAGGGGTTAGTTTTGGTGCCTTTAACTGCAAAGTACACAATTCTATGTCAAAGTATACCTGGAAGAAACTCAATACCAGCTCCATTTTCCACACAATCTTACACAAGATTGGCTAATAAGGTTTTGAAACCTTTCACACAGCACATGAGAAGCTACTTTCAACATCTCAGCAAACAGAATTCTCATTAAATGGAGCACACGCATACTTCTAATGTCTTATATGAAACACTTAAAAGAACAACATTCATTAAATAGTTGTTTTCAAATCAATTCAAGGATCTTCAAATGAATGAAGATCAAAAAAGGCGCAGAAATTACTTCTCGACTGAAGCTGCACTTTGCATAGCAAACAGCTACACCATGGCCGCAGCTAGACACCACCAAGCTCCCAAGCCCAGGACAAGCTTCCAACCAAGACAGAAGAAAGCAGTACAACAGAGGTATCACGTCCTCTACTAATCGCCTACTATGAGGCAAAAACATCTCCTCAGCAGAAAAAGGAAAAAGGTGTGTGCCTGTATATAAATACGCCCATGTTTCATAGATCTCTCATCAGGTACTTGCAGCAAAATATACACGACACTGTAATTGCTACCTGCCAAGGCTTAGGAGCTGTTTACAGAAGGGACCATTTCTTCAAGGAGCAGAAGAATGGAAAACATTTCCAAAACTTAAAAAGACTTTACTTCCTTGCATTGTCTCAGAGGTGACATCTCAACAGAGAATCATAGAATCATTAGGGATTCTACCCCGAAAGATCATCAAGTCCAATCCCCCTGCCATAGCAGGATCACTTCACTGGTTCTCCAAGGACCTAAGAGCGGTTGCTCCTGTCCTTGCAAGGGCTTTTCTTAACATCTGGGATGTTTCATGTCTTATGACCTTCTACTTGCTTTCCAAACAGGCTCACAATGCATTGTTCCCCCAGGAGGGAGGAAGAAGGAACCCTTCATACAGGATCATGGAAGATTATCTTTAGCCCAGTTTGATCTTATTCTCAGTAATTTGGGCAACAAAGAGCTCTGGCTCCACTGGGGGTGGTGAAGGGCCCATCTCCTGGTGTGCCTGATCCTGCTGTAAGTAAAGCAACTAATCCCCTTCTGAACTACTTGAGTCCTCCAAAGCAATTATTTTAGAAGACAGACAAAGGCATCAGCCAGTCTGTATTATCCATATCCACACAGAACCATAAGGCTCATGGATGGACTTTCAGGTATTTCTTTCAGGAATTTATTTCATTTCTTTCTGATAATGCCCCTTATGCACAGAGTTAGCTCTCTTGGGTGTGGGGTTCTGTGCAGGCTTGGGTATCCCCAGCAGCAAGAGACAGCAGCCACCGGTACAGAGAGCCCAGACAGCCACATAAAGGAGAATTATAGGGAAATGTGACAAAAATAAGGAGCATTAGAGGTTCCTGATAAAGCTGCAGCATCTTAGGAGCTGCAGAGGCAAAACATGAATGCTGCTTCCCTTGCAAAACCTTCAGTAGGGCCAGGCTTTTAAGAAGGTGCACAAGAAGTTTGCAATAGCTGCTATTCACTGAGGCCTGGCATCACCAGAGCTGAGGGCAGAAGGGTAAAGACAAAGTTCACATCCCAACTTGAGTTTTGTTTTCGAACTTCAGTCTTTTCATGTAACATAAAATCATAAGAAAAAGGGAGCAAACAGCTCCTATGCCAAAAGCCTGTCTAATTAGCAGGAATTTGTTTGCTTTGCATTTCTTGAATTCCTTTCTCTTTGCAAGATATTCAGCTAAGAAATACTCCTTTCCTCCCAAAGGCACCCAAGCAGAATAAACAGAACAACTAATATAAACTGGCAGCTGTAAATTAATCTATATAGTAGGCAGTCTGGAAGGCTTTGTTCATCCCCACGGCTTTGCTGGCTCCAAACTAGAGGAAACAAAAACAACCCCAAATATTCATTCAGATCGCAAACTGTTCATTAAATGGCAGCGCTAATACTTAAATCTCACCAGATGCTGGGAAGAAACAAGCATCACTGTCTGAGTGCCCTCAAGTGCTGTTGTGCCAAACAAGAACTGTTAGCGCGCTGGCACCATCGTCTGAAAAACAGGCAGACGGGTGCGTGCACAAACCAGAAAGTGAACCAGTCACGTTCTTCAGTCAACACTGAGGTTCCTTCCAAGGCTCTCATGCTTTTAAAACTGGTATTGTCTGAGCCTGTTACATGCAGATTACAAGCAAAATTTATGTTCTGTTGCTCCAAACAGACCTCTGTGCCTCCAATTCATACTCTGGCACTCTTAACAAAGAATTTGGAGAGACTGTCTCTATTTTTCTCGTACTTATTTCCATTTTCTTGTCATTTTAAATGAAGCCAAACATAAGAAAAAGGAGTGAGATGACAGTAGAACACCCTAATTTATAACCTCTTTGGTAAGGAGAAAAACAATACAGCTGCTCTGGAATCGCCAGCACAGAGTGCAGACTTTGATTGCTTCAGGGATCTGCTGGCCAGAGTATCATGGGATGAAGCCCTAGAGGGAAGAGGGGCCCAGGACAGCTGGTCAGTATTCAAGGATCACCTCCTCTGTG
>JAOXOE010028974.1:0-52970 GCA_028565055.1 Phoeniculus purpureus
CAGCTCCCTCAGCCTTTCCTCATAAGGGAGGTGTTCTACTTCCTTCATCATCTTCATGGCTCTGCACTGGACTCTCTAGAGCAGTTCTGCATCCTTCTTAAACTGAGAGGCCCAGAATTGGACACAGTAGTCCAGGTGTGGTCTCACCAGGGCAGAGTAGAGGGGGAGAAGAACCTCTCTTGATCTTCTAACCACCCCACTTCTGATCTACCCCAGGATGCTGTTCGCCCTCTTGGCCACAAGGGCGCATTGCTGGCTCATGGTCATCCCGCTGTCCACCAGGACCCCCAGGTCCCTTTCTCCTACACTGCTCTCCAACAGCTCTGTCCCCAACCAAATACTGGTACCTGGGGTTGTTCTTGCCCAGATGCCATACTCTACACTTGCCCTTGTTTTGTTTCATTAAATTTCTCCCTGCCCAGCTCTCTAGCCTGTGCAGGTACTGCTGAATAACTATTATACCTAGGGTTTCTACTAGCAAAGCTAGTTGTCTCCCCTTCCCCCTTCATATCTAATTTAAAGCTCTGTCAAAATGACACACCAAGTTTATGATTTGACCTTGGCTTCTGAAAATTTTGGGTTGACCCTAGAGAAAGCTTTTTCCAGAGGAGATTTGTACGTGGGAGGAAAGGACATGATGCCCATCTGTAACAGCAGAAACTGCTCTTTCAGAAGCTCCTTATTAAGATCAGCAGGCAAAGTGCTGCTTAGTTTAAGTAAATACATCCTGCCCAGAGGTGATATATTCCGTCACAGCTTAACTGAAATATCACGCAAAAAGGGAAGAAAGCAGATGAAATGTTAATCAGAGCACATTGTATCAAATATTCATCTGAAGTTTAGCTATTGATTGTGAAGCATAAGCCAAAAATCAAGTTTTATTGTGTGCCCTACAGTGATTTCTGTGTTAAAAATGAAATCTGAAAAGCAGGAATTTGTTTATCTCCATATGCTACTGCAGTGTGTATGACAAGGAAATAAGGAAGTCATGAAATGTCATTACTGTTTTCTTTTAGTTGATTACTGAGTTTCTTTAGCTGCAGGAAATACTGGAGAAAATTTATGGCTCCAACCTTTAGTTTAAAATTAATGTAATTGTTAAGCTTTTGGATTATGAACAGCTGCTTGCAGAACAGTAACAAGGAGACAACATTTTCAAAAAACACCTAATAAATCTGCCTGAGTCCTTTGCAGAATAAGAAGAGTAATAATCTGCTTTAAAAGGGGACTGTAGATGACAGCAAATAACTGTTGAGAGTAGCAGTGTAAGGCATATAATAAAGATGTTTCCAAGATTTGCAGTAAATACGGGGCATTTTGATAACATGAGGTTTGAAATTTCCTCCTACATTTTTACTCCTCACTCCAGCACAGAATTTCTACTGGTTTGGATAGTACAATAACATAGTCTCATGAGAGCTACATTTCTGTTCTGTAACTAAATCATACCCACTTCATCCTCCTAGTTCACTTTTGCTCAAAAATATTTCCTGTTGAATTCTGTCTTTTTCTAAGAGTTAAACAGTCTGGGAAGTGACCTTACAGAAAATACATTTGGTTTAGATCAGTTTTTGTTGTTGTCCCCTCTTCAATTCATAGCTTTTTAAGCTGCCATTAAAGTTCCATCATCTCTTCAGTAGAGTGATGTCCTGCTTTGCCGCATCTGAGCATCTTGCCCTTGCATCATTTCTGTCTGTAGTGACAAAGGAGAAGTTCTTTTTTAAACTGTTTTAAGCTGTTTCTGATTTATTTGATATTTCTGTTCCAAACATGTCTTTCATCTGACAGTTAGCATCATAGCATTTTGTAAGCCTTCATCATTTAGCTTTCTTTGTGTTCTCAGGGTATTTTGAGAAAAAGGTTTTGCGTAGCTTACAGTTGAAACTTACTCCGCAGAGCAAGGTGTCATAACAGTTTGAGCCACAACGAAAAAGTCCAATGATTGACTAAAACTGTAGGAGGAAGCTAGTGTGCAAAAAGGACTATAGGTGTGGAGTGCCTCACAGGCAGCTGAGACCTCCCTTTCACCTCTCTCTTATTTTATCTGTAAAATTTTGAAAGACATAAAGAATTGAGCGCTGAGCAGAGATTACAGAAAACCTCACTGAGCTAGAAAATGGAAGAGGAGTTGGAGAACATCATTGTTGGATCTGGGGCTTTGGCTAGTACATGAGAAACTGAGAGACTTGGACTGCTAGCTTTGTCCTGGCCAGCAGATGAACCAGATGAATTGCACCACAACTCTAGGGTATGTTGTCCTTGTTAGTCCTCTGTCTAGTGGTAGCAGAGAACTGAGAAATCAAATAGCTCACAGGAGGCCTGCTGTGGATCTCATAAGGTAAGCCAGCCAGGCAGGAAAAAGCAAGTGACCATCCTTAATCATAAGAGACATAGCCTATGCACTCTTTCAATTTTAGCAAATAGCTATTCATAACAACTACAGCTCTAATGAGAAATAGGTATACAATGTTAGCTATAAGCCCTTGGAGATGCTTGTAAATACTTTTTTGACTATTCTTTGACTTAAAATCAAGAATATTATTGAAGTAGGAAAATTGAATGAGTATTCAGTCTTTGCAACACTGAATGAACAAGTATAACAGTGGGATTAATAACCATCTAGCTGTCACCTTCCATACCTCACTTTCAGACACCTACAGCACCCAAATCAGGGATCACTGGTTAAAAGTGACCGGTGCACTAAAAGTGACCATTTTTCTGAACATCTCAGCACTCTTTGGGAACTATCTGTTCCCCTAGCATCATGAACAGATATGCATAGCGTGAGCTGGCAGAGTGTGCTCTTACCCACTACAATATAGGCATGTGTCTCAGCCTTCAGTTAACTAGCTGTAAGTTCCTACAGATGGTGCTGATACGGAAAAGGGTATGTAGCCTGGAAAAATAATGACCAAATTTGTTTAACATACTTCACAACAATGGATGTGTCACATAATTTCAAGTGAATCTTGTTCATTACAGGCTAAGCCTCTGCTTTCTAAGCTGTCGAAGTTTGAAGGAATCACAAAGAATTTGTCTAATTGGCATCATGCATGAAGGCTGCTGAAACTTTGGGAAAAACTAGATCTTTTGCATCTGTAATGATCTTACTGCCATAGATACAGTTGTCTGGTTCTCCTTCTCCCTGTAAGCTGACAAATTGTATTAAGAATATTTTCAAAACCTAAAAATCTCACCTAGAATACAACTCTTAAGACAGCTGTCTTAAGAGTTGACTGTGCCTAGAGTAATGCCGAATCCTGCTTCCTCTGCAGATAGAAGCCTTTATTGTTTGTAAAACCAAAACATCTACCCGCTCATTAATCCCAGACACACCTTGAGTGGATACTCTATGAAGTCGCTGCATGCTGAGAATGACATAGAGCTATGAGGTAAAGCAGCACTGTCTTGTATGTTTTCATTCAAGGGGCAAGATGAACATATCACTTGCAAACCTGTTCAGATCAGGAGCCATGGTTACGTATGTATGGTTGGGCAGAGATGTTGTTTGGGGTTCCACATGAGTTGGTGTTTACCTGTCTTGGCAAGGCAGAAATGCATCTTCTCTCCATGAGATTACAGCTGTCATTCTAGCTGCCTCTGAAGTACAGATAAATGGAACCATCTTTCATTCCCTGTCAGGAAGCTGTGTCCTACCAGAACCACACAGGTGTGTAATAGCACAGATTGTGAGAAAGTCAGAGCAAGGGCATTTATCACTTTTGACAAAAGAGCTTCAGTTATTGTTCTTTTTAATGAAAGAAAAACATCTTGAAGGTATGTGGTTGCTAACCCACTATGGCACTTTGAACAGCAAATCCTATTTCAACCGTCCTAATTTGTATCCTTTTTTGCTACTGCATCTTCCTATTAGCAAGCAACAGTAGCTTCTTTTCCTACTCTTTTAGTTTCCAGCCCCTATTGTCCCAAACCAGGAGGAAAACAATTGGGGATGATTTAGCCTGATAGGTGTTAAGAGGAATTTTTGGTTCTAAAGCTCCTTGTCTCAATTTCTGGACCGGTAAGGAATTGTGAGGTGTTTTGGGTGGTTTTAACATACTCTGTCATCCGGTATCTGTCTTTCTCCATGGAAAGTGTGAGGATATCATTATGTATTGTGCTCAGAAACTAGACTTATTGCACGTACTTTCTTTGTATTTTGCAATCTGACTTGATAAGCGAAGAGTGGTTTCTGTACATCAAATAAGCTAGCAGACTTTGGAGGCAGCATTTCCTGAAGCATATCTCCCTTAATGGGATGGGCAAAGGCCATTTCTGCCAAACACATTGCCTTGGTCTTCATTTGTCATCTTCTGTAGTCTAATTTAAGGTGAGTTTTAATTGTGTTCAAAGTTTCAGGAGAAGCCTCCATTTGGACCTTAACTGAGCTTGGGAAATGTGATGCAGTAGCAAAGTTGAAAATCTGAAAAATGGAAAAAAAGCCAGTTGAGGTCCAGAGCAAGCCTTATTTCATCAGGACAGAGGTTTGGTGGGTGGCAAGGGTTTTTTTCTCCCTTCTTTTCTGACAGTTTGTTGGAACTTTTGTGGGAAGTGGTAATGAACTTCTCCCTTTCATTCAGGGATAGAACTTCCCCTCTGAACCATGTAGGGAAGTGATTGTGCCACACTTCACATACTGTGTTCATTTTTGAGCACCTCAACACATGAAATACATTGAGGTGCTGTCATGCGTCCAAAGAAGGGCAATAAAGCTGATGAAAGATCCGGAGAACAGCTCCTAGGAGTAGTGGTTCAGTGCATTGGGGCTATTTAGCCTGGATAAATGGAGGCTGAGGGGAGACCTTATTGCTGCCTACAACTACCTGAAAGGAGGTTGCAGAGAGGTGGGCATTGGTCTCTTCCTACAAGTAACAAGTGATTGGATGAGAGGAAATGGCTTCAAGTAGAACCAGGGGAAGTTTAGCTTAAAACTTTATTGAAAGGGTCATTAAGCTTTGAAACAGGCTTCTGAGTGAGGTGGTTGAATCACCATCCTAAGACATGTTTAAGAGTTGTGTAGATATGGAGCTTCAGGACGTGATTAAGCAGTGGGATTGGTAGAGTGAGGGTAAATGGTTAGACTCAATGATTTTAGCTAAACCTAAGTGATCCTATGTCTTATGCAGAGCTCTGAGGACACAGCAGCTTGGGAGGGGTAATTTTTCAACATCTCATCTAAATGTGATCCATTCAGGAGCCCCCAATGTAGAGGGTCTGCACACAAATACTCATGAGAAGCCACAGCAGTATTTCCAATGAAGTCGGTGTCATTTTCCTTTGTCAGTGTTCAACTTTTCGTAGAAAACATTTTGCAGTGAAAGTATTTCTCAAAAGTTTTGGCTTGTTTGTTGTTTTTGTTTTCAAGCCTTCACTTACATCTTTTGCACATTTAAACCTTTTAATCTAACAGTATGGAAGGAACAAGCTCTCTGTCTATCTGCCCTATGTGTTCCCTACTAACTCCATTATCCTTCTCCTCCTTGACCTTATTGATTAAGGTTTTGTACCGTCACCTGTAGCAGATCTCATGAAGGTCATTACTACATAAAAGTACATGTGTACCGGGAAAGAAGGAAAGCAAGTACTCTCTTTTAGTTGACTGAGCAGCTGTATTATATTATCTGGGCAAAGAGACTATTTGTGGGGTTGGTTTTTTTTTTTTGCTAAGTGAATTGACTAAGATTGCATCAGGCATGACTTAGAAAGCACAGAACCAACGAAATGCAGCTATTTCTACTGCATTCATAAGTTGTTTGAACAATGGGTCAACAGTTATTAATAGTTTACAATAGGAGATCAGGTCTTTGATATAGCTTTTCAGTTGAACACTACTGATTTATCTGTGCATGTAGAGTATGTCTGCAATTGCATCTTTGCTTTTAAGTTATAACTAAGCTGCAGGAAAGAAAAACTTCGTATCAAGTAAATAGATTGCTTTCTTTCATTTTTGTCTTGCTCAGCAAGCTAAAAAAAATCCCACACGTGTCCTTAGATATACCAGTAATTCATGTAACATGTTAATTACTCAGTGTGCAGTCATTACATTTCCAGTAGCACTCATTACTCCAACAGCACTCAAGTGTTTCTGCAGAAGCATTTGGCCTGTGGCTATAATGATTCCATTTCAGAGGTATCTGTAGGTGGGGTTTTTTGCTCTGGATTGCATAGATTGCATTTCATTTAACTTTTGCCACTGCTATTGTTTATTGCCAAGAGCTTATCAATTAACTCAGTCAAGATCCCAGTGAAAACTACTGTTTCACTCACTGAAAATCAATGTGGAAACTCAGTAACTCTTTCCAGAATCCAATAAAGAAGCAGCAAATTAAAGTGTTCACAGCAGACACATGCATACACTTTGGATGAATCGTTTATCTGATGAAAAAATGCTGGGTTTTGTTAACTGTAGCTGCACAGGGAATGTAGCCAGGATCTGCAAACAATTTGTTCTTTCTATGCCCTTTTGGTTTTTCTTAAAAAAACTGAAATATTTTTTATTGTTTTGAAATCACATCCTGAGATAAAGTTTATAGAAATGTAAACCAGTACTATTTTTGACAGCTAAAACTCTGCTAAAAGCAAACTGCAGTGTTGTATGCAGGGATGGGAAGGAAGAATTTTAATGCAAAAAACACTATTATCCTGCTCAGCTCAGAACAAAGTAACCATTCTTTTCTCTTCTGCTTACCATGTGCCTTTGTAGTTGTAATTTTGACCTTGGTGGCCATCCATTTCTCAAGTTTAAAATAGGAGTCCATCTGGAGTATGTTTTTTGGAATACGAACTGAAGCTCATTTGTTCTGTTTATGGTGAGGCTAATGTAGCAGCCTTCATAGCACAAAGCAATAAGAAATTACTATGTGTTGTAGTTTGGAATAAAACCTTCAAGAGGAATATATCATCTCATGATGAGAAAAATTATTCTAATGCAGATGCAGAAGGGATTTTCAGCAGAGTTACAGCAGGATCAGTTTAGATATGGCCAATACTTCTTACTATTTGTACTACTGGCACAGCTAGAAACCACCAGCAGAGCCAGGATCTGGTGTATTATGTGATGCTGTGTTGTTTGTGCAAGACACTCCCATTCCAGAAGATGTGCTGAGATAAGTAGATAAGACAAAAGTACTGAGAGAAGAAAATTTTTGCTTGGCTGACCAGTGGAGAAGCTGGGGTACTTTCTGATTACTGGTGGAGTTACAAAAACAGCCCTGAGTACTTCTGCTTCTGGTAGGAGGCTCTAACCTTGTGATTATCCTTCACATGCAGAGGAATCAGACCATAGCCATTTGTGTACCGTTGTGCTCCCTACATTTTGAAACTGTCCAGAGCAAACAGCCATTTTTGCATAACAAAACTGCTTAAGGCTTGTCAACAATTAACAGCCTGTGCAGAAGAGAAAACATATACTTTTAAAATCTGCTCCATGCTGATCAGATTAGAAAATATTGTCACGGCAATTAGATGAAAATAAAGAAGAATGAATCTGCTCTCAGAGTAATGGAAAAATAATTATCAGTGAGCCAGCCAATTGCATGTTGTCCCCGCTGGACGACAGAGAAGAATCATCTATTTTCTAAGTGCTTTTTGGGCCTTATCCTGCACCATACTCAGCTTGCTTAGTTCCCATGCAATGCCGTTAGAGGCACCCAGCACCTGCCCTAAGCATCTTCCACAATCAGCCCACCCATTTTTGATGAAAACAATCCTTTTGATTCAAAAACTCTTGATGCAGTGAAGGGAGAGGACAGAAGAAGCCCTGGGAAAGGGAGCTAGGGCAGCTGCTGCTTCTCACGTCAGGAAAAAAATGTACTGAAAGCTGCTGTGTTTCACCTGTCTTGCTGCTCTGTAGCAAAGGTTAAATGCATTTTGAAAATGAGGCACAGAAGTCATATTCTCTGGCCAGTTACATGAACACATTGAACCATTCTGAAGTCTTCCCCTTCTTGGCCCAGAAAGATGATGGCAGCAGGACCGTTTAAGCCTTAGCCTCCTGCTCTAAGAGTTCTTAGACCCTTACAAGTAACAGCCAAGGGGAGAACTTTCTTAATCAACCTTATTGGTGATCTGACTGGGAAGGTCATTAGCAAGGTTTATTATTTTCTTCATCTTTGGCCTGGTGAGATGGGTAATTAATTCTAGTTTATCCATTTTTCAGGATGATTAAAGCAGCTCAGCTGTGTAGCTTGACCTTCAGGTAACTGGAGAACTCCTTTCACTTAACACTACCTACCTTTGCATGAGATTTGTGCAGCCTTTTTCCATGTAATGTTTTCCTCTACGTTTGTCTGAACAGTTGTACTCTTTTAGTATGATTTTTTTTAATGGAAAATATATAAAATCATTCTCATTAGGTTTGAAAAACTTTCTGAGACACACGAGATAATTTGCATTAAATATTGTGGGCAATTCTTGCACATTTATCAGCCTCTTAACAGATCTGCAACCCTCTTATTGAAACTAATATGTAAAACTATCCTGCCTCTTAGTAAGTCATGTTCTCTGTTTTTACCAAAGCTAAAGATTTTTCTTTTTCAACCCTACTCTGAGGTTTCTTTGAAAACTGAACTTATAGAGGATCCTGAGACAACCAGTTTGACAGCATACTACGGTGGTGGAGGCTAGTAAGTGTTCAGTGTCTGTGAGTCTATCCTTGAGCTGGAAAGAGCATTCCTGCAGCCTTGCGTGGCTTCCTCTGGCTCATTTTGAAAGAGTAAAACAAAACATGACTTACGGATTTTTGTTTTTAGCAGTCCTCCACTCGAAAAGTCTCTCAGTTACTTCAAGCTTCTGAGTTAACCCTTTTAAATTGCCTGACTAGAAATCTTCAGCAGATGCTGCTGTCTCTATCTTGGGAAGGAGTTTTGATCTAGGATCCTAAACCACAGCACAACAGATCTGATCGCATAATGGAGGACATTAAGCCTAAAGCTTGGCCATGCTCCTTCTGGTGTGCTGTTGAGCAGTGCCTGATTTTTATTGCCTTGTGACTTTTCTTATGATAGCATTGGGTATTAGATAACTACTTTTCAAAAGAAAATGTTCTAATTTAAAATATAATAGTACCTAGTGTTGATGGTGTAATTCACAGGTTCTTTCAGAACAGTTCATTACTTATCAAAGCAGAGGAATTGTCAGAAAAGATTCCACAAATCATGAGATTGCCTTCAAATCCTGAGACTCCAGGATGCATATTTCTTTAGGGTTTACATTTTCAAGCTTTCCTTTGTCACCTGAAAGGCAAATGACTTATGAATAAAAGAAAAGCAGAGAATTTGTTTGCTTCATGTTAGAGAGCCACAACTTGAGCATGAAATGTCACTGGATTTGTAGTGAAATCATAGGAGCTGGCAGCACTGCCACATGATGGTCCTTTGCCTGCTCCTTAAAAAACCAAACCTTTAAAATTCAGCTACTGTTTCTGGAAAATTAAATATTGCTGTCCTTTTAATAACTTGCTTCAGTGGAGTCATGTTTAACTATTTGCATTAAACATGCGATTAGCAGCAAAGCAGATGTATTCAATAATGACAAAGACCTGACTGTTTAATGCATATCGTAGTCCCATTGACGTGAGTCCACCTTTTCTTCTCGTTGCTTTTTAACGGCTCATATATGCAACTGCAATAACACTATTGTAAATACTTCGAGGTAACTTTAACATTTTTCCTTCCAAATTATTTTTCTCCATTTCAAATTGTTTTAATTTAAAAACAAACATATGCGTTGTCCATACATTTTAATAAGTAGCTGGGTTAAAAGCGTATGGATGAGTTTTTAACAAATGACTGTTCTCTCACTGAATCAGTTCAAGGAGTAAATTTTTAATGACTCATTAACAAAGTTAATAGTTTTGAAAATCATTACAGTGAGATTTCATTATTTTGTTTCTTTTTGCAATGCGACTAATGCTCCATGCATCATAGTAATGTTTTTCTTTTGGCGCTTCCAGCAGAAGTTGTTTTGACACAGAGATTCCTCTAGGAAATGTGTTATGAATGCAGCAATTTAGAATTACTCTGAGATGTTCAGAAGTTCTTAATGGATTCTAAAGCACTACAGACTTACCTGAGAGTCAAACACCACAGCCCATGTGGGTCACTTGAGAAGCAGATACATACCTAATGTGATTTTTGAAAAGCATTTTAGTAGTCTAGCATCTTGGTTTCAGTATCAGAGGTCAAATATCTGTAGGTACTCTACTATAGCCTTATAATCTGGCAACCTTAGTTTTTCCTTCCTTCCTTCACTGTATGAAATGTTTCAGGTGGCCCTGGGTCTACATTTAAACAGCTATTGACCCACTGCCTTTTGCCTGGCTTAACAAGAGCTTTATACAATGCTATGTATTCCCTTCTGTCTACAGGCAGAGCTTTCTATTAACTATTTTTTATGTACAGGCATATACTTTTATAGGAGCCTTTTTGCAACAGCTGTCTCCATTAGAATCATTCTGTTATATTCAATTCAGATCAACTACATCTAGTGGATAAAAAATAACCAAAATTATTTGCTGCAATTTATCTTTTAGTCAAATGGCTTTATCGTCCATTGCCCACTGAGTGAAGAGTATTTATAATAAATGTTAGCTAACAAGCTTCTTCCTTGCTAACTAGAGCATTAAATTCATTGACAAATGTCTTGATTTGGTTTCTGAGCAAATAAATGGAGTTCAGAGGTAAGGAGAAGAAATATGAGACCGCAGAATGGGGCCTGAAGAATTTGGAAGCTTGGCACAAATGAGCCTTTGAGAAGAATTTTATCCTGACACAAACATAAAAGACAATGTTTTATAAAGTGATTAACAAAAGAGAACTCCAGCTCCTACACTATGTGTATATGTATATATATAAACATGTGTGTTCAGAGACACCAAAAGAAGTGAGGTCAAAGCCAAAACAATGATTCCTATTGATTTGAGAGCAACTTGTAATAATTTAGATAGATACAGTTGGTCTTACTTTTCTGAAGAATCTTTTGCCTTACATGGGGACTCGTGTCTGGACTACATAAGAATTCTGTGAGTGTCAGGAGCAAGCATTTACTGTCTTGCAGACAACACCAGTATTTGAGCACTCAAGATGTGTTGTGGCTTGAGCCTAAATGTAAAATAACCATCATCAGCTGCCTTTCCTTTTTGTATATCTTTCCCCTGCCAAGCATTATGTAATTTTGTCTCTTTAGATTACAAGATCTTCTGGGTGAAGGAATTTCCTAGGCTGCAGCACAAACCTCTCTGTGGAGCCCTTGAGGTACCACAATGGTGCCACCATATTTCTGAAAGACACCAAATTATAATTTCTTGGCAAAGCACCTTGTCTTTTTCTTTAGACATTTCCTGCTGCTCCTAACAGTCTTACTGCAGTGTTTATCCTTGACCTGTATCACTTTTCTCACGTGTCGGTGTCATGTTGGGTATTGTCTCCCGGGTGACCTTTATGGATCAGATTGCCTTTGTCTGCAGCAGAAAGACCATGCTATAGTCTCAGTCTTGCTGTTTTGCAGGGCCTAAAGACTGCTGTTATAACAGTGAAAATCAGATTACTAGCAGAAATGAGTTGAAGAGCTCTTATGGACAGAACTACAAGGAATTGAGGTTTTATGAAATGTGCAAATAGGAATTTGTAAGAAACACCACATCCACTTGATTTTACCTACTGATAATAAAAAAGTCTTTCTTTGGCTGCAGGCATATTATCTTGTTTGTAAGTTGTATGTGATACTCTATTAACCACTGTGTTTAGGCTTGCAGTCCATTCAGTACTGGCTTGCATTGGTGAGGTTAGATGTAGACTGTGTAGTTTTCTCCAGATATGCCTGAGTAGCTTCTAGCAGAGCCCACCATGGCCCACCTACCCGTGATGCACTTTCAGATCCCCCAATTTCAATCATAATTGTAAAGGTACCTATGGCTCACTTATCTAATCTCAGTCCTGCTCCTGATGCTTCCCTTTTGACAGGAGACACTCATTTCCTTATCAGTCTTGTGGTGATACTACCTAATAGTCAGAGCTCCCCTACCTTTGTGGTGCGTAGTACTAATAAATGGATCTTCAGGTAGTTTGGTTTCAAAGGAAGCAATTTATTTCTTACACTGGAAGATGCTAAGGGCTGTAATGAGATGCATGGGAAAAGGGTAACCATCTTGAGGCATTAGTCATTGCTGAAGAAGAGAAGAAAGGGAACCAGTATTTTTGGCAAAAGCCTGCAACCATTAAGCCTGGTTGCAGTGCACTGTATTATTTTAACATGTTATTGCTGTGTTATCATAGTTGCTGATACTGATTCTGCTCAACCTGTGTGAACAATCTTAACATATGCTCATCTTATCTGATGTGAATGCATGTTTTAGGTCAACACAGAGTGAGAGCAAAGAGCATTTGGAAGGGACGCTGCTTAGTGTGTGCTACCTGTTACTGGACATTTAATTCACAGGGAAATTCAGTGTTCTTTGTCCTCAAGAAACTAGTGAACTGTGCTGTATACTGTGTGTAAAATCCTGTGTAGAGCTCTTAGAAACAGCAGTACTTGGGAAATAAACCAGACTTATAGTACTGGCACATTCAGTGTTGCAGGACTTTTAAGAGTACTTACTGTTAACACATACATTTTACTTGGTAATTCCCACTTTTAATTATCTTTTGCTTAGCTACAGCAAATAGTCCCCTTCTTCTTTAAATGTAAATATATTTGTGTGAGTATGTGTTGAACGATCTTGTTCATATTTCGCTTTTCTCCAAACCCCGGACTTTAATCTACCCAAGATAAGCACCTCTATATTTAGTGGAGGTTTTCTATTGTTCTTCTGCAAGTATTGCAGTCAATGGATTGGCACCAATTTGGTATTTTGGTGATTAACATGAAAGCTATTTTGAAATCATCAGTTTGCTTTATGTGGTGTTTTATCTTTGTTTAGGAAAACAAAGCATGTAGTGCATATGCTAACTATAGATTAAGTAGGCTTGATTCCTTTTGAAATGGAATAAACCATGGAGAGGCGTTTGCCTCCAGAGGTAATGCCCTTGCTCGTAAGTGCTCAGTGTGTCAAATATTTTTATGTTAAACCCATTTTTTCCTTACTAATTTTTCTGTCCAAACAACAATAGTGCATTCCAGAAATACTGATTTGTGTTTCATGTGGAAAAAAAAACAACACAGCCACTACTGAAAACGTATCTTTCTAATGTGTGTTACTCCTGCATGTCCGCAGCAGCTGAGGGTGCTCTGTGCTCTGATATTTGAAGTCTATTTATATATGTCACTTCTGATTGAAGATGTTTCATTCCCAGCACTTTTTGTTCATACTTTTCATCAAAGAAAAGCTGAAGGCTCCTTTTAATGCTTTTTTCCCCCACTGGTTTAAGATACATATGTGATTTTATGTCCATATACAGCCTGATTAAAGGTTTGCCACAATGGCCAGCTTAAGAGAATCACACACTGGAAAACTTTCTATGGGGAGTGATTCTGTGTAACAGAAGTTATAATACAGACACAGTCACTGCATACAGAATGCCATCTGAATTTGCAGACGAATCAAGCAGGGAGATGGCACTATGAATTGCTGTGGGCAGGAAAAGGTGGTCAATAGTGTGATAATAATGGGATTAATAGTATCGATTTCCATTTGTGGCCACAGTGCTAGTAATATAGAAGTAGCAGCTGTGATGTCTCTAATGAAGGTTAGACCTCATTTGCTGCCTATTTAAACTCCAGTTTTGTACTCCAAACCAGTTCTTGGTAACTACAAAGTAATCCAACTGCCCAAAGAATTGCTCTAGTCCTTGATTAGATGGGAAATCAAATTTCCAGAGCTAGTTGCTTTGAGTGATGTTTATGGCAAACCAATGCCATAATTTGGAAGAGCATAATGTATTCTGGTTTCTACCCCTAACTATTATTTCCTTTCCTTTCCTGTTATATTGAGTCTACAAAATATTTTAAAATCTCATCCTGTAGCAATCAAAGTGTCCTGATTGTCAGAAATGTTCATCCCCTAGCAGCAGCCATAGAGATGGGAGAACCATGCCACATAACTGAAAATACATCCTTAGCAGTTCCCCAAGAGAAGCCTCTTTAAAAGTTCAGATTTCTAGGTATCCTGATGGAAATCAACTTATGTCTCTCAAACATCTTTGCAAGTCAGGCTCTGTGTGTTGTCAGTGAGGTATCCTAGTGCAAATTTAGGATTCTACTGCATCAGTATAGGTTAGGGGTAGAGTTGTCAGAAAAAGCCTTGAAGAGAAAGGTCTTGGAGTCCTGATAGACAGGAAGATGGCCATGAGCCAACAGTGTGACCTCATTGCAGGAGGGCCAACGGTATGCTGAGGTGCTTTAACAAGTGTGTGGCCAGTAGGTCTACAGTTGTTGTCCCCCTCATCTACTCTGCCCTGGTGAGACCATATCTGGAGTACTGTGTCCAGTTCTGTGTTGCCCAGTTCAGGAGAGACAGGGAACTACTGGAGAGAGTCCAGTGGAGGGCAATGAAGATAACTGGGGGTCTGGAGCATCTCTCTTATGAGGAAAGGTTGAGAGAGCCTTGAGAAGACTGAGAGGAGACCTGATCCACCCTTATACATATCTGCAGGGTAGCTGCAGGGAGGATGGTGCCATTTGTTTCCAGTTGTGCCCAGTGACAAGACAAGGAGCACTGGGCACAAGGTGGAACACAATTTATGAACAAGGAACAACTTCTTTCCAGTATGAGTCCTGGAACACGCTGCCCAGAGAGGTTGTGAAGTCTCCTTCTCTGAAGATATTCGTACTCTTTCTAGATGCAGACCTGTGGACTCTGCTTAGGCAGTGCTGCTTTGGCGCAGTGGTTGGACTTGATCTCTTGAGGTTCCTTCCAACTATGACAATTCTTTGATTCTGTGAAATTTGAAACGTCAATAGTAATTTATATTGGTTTTCTGCTGACTACACTTACTGACCTTCTGTGGACTTGGTTTAAAAAGTGCACTGATTGACGAAGTATTCCTTTGTGTCCTGTGGTTAGGCTGTCAGGTGACATCTCATGTCTTAGTAATCAGTGTGAGAATTCTTCAACTGAATAGCAAATAATTTTGCAAAATGGGTGCTAATGAGGAAAGAAAATTTACATAGGAAGACAGAAAACACCACGGTAGAATTAATAGACAAATCTTTTCAGCAATTACTCTTTCAAGTGTATGTCAAATTTTTTTCTTTCAATTTAGATCAGATTGAACAGCTTCTAGGAATAAAGTAATTGTCTTTTGTTCTTTTTATTTCTTTCATTTCCTGTCTGGAGCACATAATTGATATCTACAAATTTCTTCAAACATGTTCCAGTGCATAAAACCCTTTTTTGAAGTAAATTTTGCGAAGGTTTAGTAGGCAAAGCATTTTTTTTTTTTTTTTTGTGATGACTAGTATGTTCCTCATTCCTGCTCAGCACTTACAGTGACACTCCTAAGAAAGGAAGAGGGATCAGTGAGTAAGGCATATCTTTATTTTATACCTCTACACAGGAACCTCTTTATGCCTTGACGGGAAATGCTCAGGTTTGTTAACCCCTCAGATACAATATCCTGAAAATGCCATTGTAGAGATTTTGGCTCCATCAAAGTCTCCAATTCAAGTTGCTCTTCTTGTGTCTGTAGCCCTACTCTCTCAGACTTTAACTAACTTTTCCTGATGAAACTTTCTTCTCCTGGGACCACCTTTCTGTCATTTTTGATGTGACATTGGCTAGTGCTTGGACCTTTGCCAGTGATTTTCTGTAGATGGAGAAACTGTTGATAGGCTTGAGTCTATTTTGCCAGAGCAGCAGGGCTGACTCCTTTCCCTCTGATCATTCTAGTGTGCCAGCGAAGGAGGAAAAGCACTGGGTAAAATGTATGAGGAAAATAATGAAGGTGAACAGAGAATGTGTGTGATGATGGAGGCCTATTTTTTACTCCTAGATTCAAGATTGCAAAACCAAGTAAAAGGTTTCTTTTCTGACCTTTGTATTACTCATAGATCAGAGCTCATAAATCCTCCACAGAGCCTGCAGGTTTGGTAGTAATGCTGACTCTTCTAAAAGAAGACATTGAATCCTATTTAAATACCTCAAATGGCAAATCATCCCATGTCATGCCTTAATTAGATTGTGAGTGTTAATTATATTCTCTGCTAAGTAATAGCATGCAGTTCTCTCCAGCAGGCATTCAGCTCACCTTTCAGCCAAATAATCCCACTGTAGTGTTGCTTCCTACATGAAGAAAATCCTAGCAGCTATGTTCTCCATTGGTGTTTGATTAGGGACCACAGGGTAACTCATTTACCTGAGCCTAAGATGCTTTTTACCATTTCCTTCATTCAGTAGTGGTTGCTGTCTACCTCAGCGTGTCAACATGGGATCTAGGGCAACAGGACAGTATGTAATGTGGGCATACCCCTTAATTTCTGCTGCTTGAGGTAATAAACCTGAGCAGCTGTTGGCAGAGATGGGACCTTTCAGTGTTGTACAGCCTGGTCTGTGACTGAAGGAGTGTAACCTTCCACTGAATTAGGTGTCATTTCTTTCAAACCCTTCTGGATTAATTTGTTACGAGGAGCTATAATTTCCATGACATGGCATAGAACAGTGGATGTCTGGACTGTTGTGCCTAACTAGGAATGTGGTGCAGGAACGTGGTAGATGTGAGCTGGAGTACAGGTGCTTGTTTGACTCTGCGAGCAAAACCTGTGTGTATGCCTGCCATGTCTTTTCTGGCCAGCTCACTGCCCTGTTGTTACTTCTTTTTTTTTAATTAGAACAAGGGCAGATACCTATGCCATTACCTCTCCTACCACATCCTAATTTAAACTCATTTCAGATATTTCCATGGCTAAAATAATGAGAAATAGGATGCACAGCTTGCTGTGTCACCAGGGGGTAACCACCCTGCTAATAACCTATCACTTTACACATATCCACTCCAGATATAAAATACATAGGACCAGCTCCTGGAGAATATACTAATAAACCACATTTGGGCAACAGATTTATATGCACGCACAAGCACTTTGCTAAGTAAGCTAGAGTCTAAGTGTATTACTTTGATCACTAATTGAGAGAAGTGACGCATATGCGTTTGTTTGTAGCACAACTAATCATTTGTTTATTTGTAGCAAAATAGAGGGGATGTCACCATTGGTGTAGGTTGTATTGAGGGAAGGAAACCAAGTTGAAGAGAGTGTATTAGCAGCTGTGTGTCCAGGTGGCCAAGAAAGCTAACAGCATCTTGGCATGCATTAGAAATAGTGTGGTCAGCAGAAGCAGAGAAGTGATTGTCGCCTTGTACTTCACACTAGTAAGGCCTTACCTTGACCACTGAGTTCAGTTCTGGGCACCTCAATACAAAAAGAGCATTGAGGTGCTGGAGCCAGGGTCCACAGAAGAGCATGAAGCTAGTGGTGGTCCTGGAGAACAGGTCCTGTGAGGCACACCTGAGGCAACTGGGATTGTTCAGCTTGGAGAAAAGAAGGCAGATTGCTCTCTACACTTACGTGAAAGGAGGTTGTAGAAAGGTGGAGTTCTGTCTCATCTCCCAAGTCACTAGCAGTAGAAGAAGAGGAAATGTTCTCAAGTTGTGCCAGGGGAAATTTAGATTGGACGTTAGGAAAAATTTCTTCAGTGACAAAGTGGTCAGGGATTGGAACACGCTGCCTTAGGAAGGGGGTAGAGTCAGCATCCCTGGAGGCATTCAAAAAGCATGTAGACTTGGCACTTGGAAACATGGCTTAGTGGGGATGGTGGCATTAGGTTAATGGTTGAACTTGATGGTTGGAAGACTCTTCCAAATTTAATGAGTGTATAATTTTGTTTATTGCATGGTGGAATAAAAAGCGGAAAACAAGAAATGAGAGAATATGGATGTGTGTATGTCTGCATGTGTACACTGACCTCTAGCTCTAGAACTACTGTAGTCTTTGTTGCCAGAGTTCGGATATTCAGAGGATACAGAAAACACCATCCGTTTCCAATATGAGTCACCCTGTGTTCATTGCACCCCAGCAGAATGCTTGAACTACCAAAATGTAAATTAAATTGCTTTTTCTCTCATTTCTCAAAGTACAGCCCTTCTGCTTCAAGTGCATCATGAAATATTCCTTGGAAAAGAGAGAGCTTGTTGCTTTCTGGCACATCAGATCATTCTTAAATCATGCCATAGGAACAGTTGGGGAGAGTTTGCCTGAGAAGGGACTACAAGCACACGTGAATTCTCTAGCCATTTTGTTGTTTGACTGTTTTGTTTTGTCTTACGCTATGTTGTATTTAAAGTTTTCATTTGGCTGTTTCTGCTCAGGATTTTCCACAGTGGAAAAGAAGTTGTTGCTGCAAGGTTGTATCATCAAGCAGCCAATGTGTTTGGGGGTTTTTTCTTCATTTTTATTTCATGATGTGGCATTTAGCTGCAAATAGAGTGGAGTGAGATGTCTGGGTTTGGGGGGTCTACAGTATGGGAATTTAAATGCCCATGTGTATGGGCCTTTTAAGGAGTCAGGTCAGCTGCATCTCATGTAGACTAGTTTTCATTCCAGCTCATATTCCAACAGTCTTCAAAACAGTCTTGTGCAGCTCAAGACCAATAGTAAATGGGATTTGAAAGTTTTCATTTCAGATATGATCAGACTTTTTTTGGATACATGTATTCAGGATGCAACACAAGGTGTGATGCCTGGTGGGAGGGAAGGTAGATCTCTGCAAGAGATCATGGTTTTGATCAAGAAGATAATGTAATACACATTTAACAACAATTTCCTTCCAACTTGAAAAGGCTGATGAGATCATTTCAGTGTGAATGGCTTTCAAACAGGCAACAAACTGAAAACAAATGTCAGGTTTACAAAAGATTTATGATTTCAGAAGTAATTATAAGGAGTGCTACTAAGGCAGAGGACCTAAAATGATGCAATTGAATTATCTCAACAGATTATATATGTATTAAACAAGTCCTGGCAGGAGTAATTAAGGCTCCTAAACACATGGAAAAAAATCTCACACAGAACAAAAAACGAAGGTTTTTTCCACTCATTAATCAGATTATAAACCCAAAACTTTTTATGAAAATCAGCTCAACAGGAGAGCAGGACAGGAAGACTAGGAAGGAGTTATCCATAAGTCACAAATGTTGCAACGTTGAATTTTAAGTCTTTGGTGTGGGGCCGCTTTCACAACTGTCAGAATTGATCTTTTATACCCTCAGCATAACAGAACATTCAGATATCATTTCTGTATTTTAAAAAGATACCACTTGTGGGTGAGAATTCAGTGTAAGAAAAATCTGAAAATGGTGATTGGTGTTGATACTCGTGTTTGTCTGCTGTCTTGACTGCCCTTTTGCTCACTTGAAGTCAGTCTGTGATAGCACCAGGAATTGTAGCATCCACTCTCCTATCTCTTCACCATAAAATGTGCCTGAAGTTATGGAAGCTCCTTTCTGCCATTCAGATCAGGGCTGCATGTTGGCTAAGAACTTGCATCTCAGAAAGGCTATCAGCCAGGATTGCTAAGTCAAGCTCCTAACATCATGAGGTTCAGTCATTCTGGGTAACAGTGTGGCAGCAAGCTCCCTCTGCACTTTGTTATTTTCTTTCTGTAAATGGAAAATACACTATTTGCCATCTCCTGTGCATAGATGTGTCCTCAAGTGGTGCACTCAGTTTCTTGTCTATAAATATTAATAGGCTGGTATATTCAACCTAGTAATCAAAGATGAGTATTAATTCAACAGGTTCACTACTGATAGCTTTAAAATGTGCACTCCTTTAAAAGCTTGACCTTTTAATAACACACCGTATTTCAGGTTAAGTTATATCGTTTTGATGGACAGAAGTGACTTGGTTTGATACAGGTTTTAAAATTCCAAGTGGTGTCTTCAGTCGTAGCTTTTTTTAACTCAGTTTAGTAGGTCTTCATCTGCTCTAGCTGACAGAGAAAATCTTGTACCAGATGAGAGGATGCTCTCACTTTGTGTGTCAAAGTGGCTAGAAACTCTGCGGGAAAAAGTTGTCTGAGAACGTCAGTGAGATGCTTGCATTTATCAGTGAAGGTCACAGGATAGCTGTAAAAAGCTCATTTGAAAAGTTGGAAAAGGAAGTGGAAGTTTGTAAAACAGCATTATTCTAAGCTGTGTTGTGCTAAAAAAACTGAGCAGACCTGGAGCTTGAAAACATGGTTTAGTGGTCATGGTGGCCGTCAGACCTGATTTGGAGGTCTCTTCCAACCTTAATGATTCCATGATTGTAAGGGTGTTATATTTTGAATTTGGGTAGGTCACAATCTGGTATGGACTTTAATTACATTTACTAGAATTGCTACTGCTAAATCCCTGTCAACGCATATGAATTGCATCTAGTCCCATAGCTCTCTAAATTCAGTGAAACAGAGAAATTTCCCAACATTATCTGAAGATTTATTGGGAAATATTTATACTTTGAGCTGAAAGTGACACCATTCTCAAAAGAATTTACCATCCATCCCTGGAGACATTTAAGATCAGCTTGATGGGACTCTGAGCTATCTGTTCTAGTTAGAGATGTCCCTGCTTGTTCTAGGGAGTTCAGACTAGCAACTTTTAGAGGACCATTCCAACCCAATACATTCTATGTTCTATGATCTGGATTCACTACTCAGATAAGAGCTACCATAAAAGGGGGCTCTTACTGTCATAGCTTGTTTGCCTACCTGTGAACAGGCTAGTGAAACCTTTTTTTGCAGCAGACTCTGCATTTTATACATAGAAATAAGAACAAAGAAAAATGTGGTAAAATAAGGTTTTTCCCCTGGAACACTGCAGTTTCAGTGAGGCAGAAATTTCATGGCCACATTTACATTTTTATGCTATTTTCAGTGGGAAGAGGTAGAAGCATAGAGCTTGCTCGTATCATTTAAGTAACACAGAACTGTTTGTCTCAGTGAGTTAAAACATTTCATTCTCGTGCTAGTTTATTTAAGTCCATTGAAACAAGTACTATAGCACTCATCTAATGATAAAATGCTCTTTATTTTCTTTCATACTGCTTTAATGTTGATTTATATCATCTTCTATTTTCAAACAAAATGATTTAACATTAAGCATAGCCTGTTAGCATGTCCCAATGTTTAAGTTTCACAAGATATCTCAACTCTTGTGCTATTTTACAATACAAATGGATTTCAAAACATTAGATGATCCAGCTCAATTGAAGCATTTCCTAGGTGATAACTTGTTGCAAGTACTGGTAGGATGTATTATTTCTTCTGCTGGGTGGCATTTCCCTGCTATACCTTCTGTCTGTCTATAACGTGTAGTCTTCATACTGGTCTTGTACCACAGGCTCGCTCTTACCTTCAAAGAAAAGAAAGTATTACTCAGTGTTTTGGTTATTGCAACCTTATACCGTATCTAAAGGAGGTGGTCGGTGATTGATAAGGCATTTGGTATGTTAATCCAGTATAGCTCTCGTTAAGGTTTGGTTGCTGTTGTTTGCATGCTAGTTTTGGGTGTTTGGTTTGTTTTTTCTGGAGGCACATTGTTTCACAAACCCACCAGCCAGCTGGGTTTTCTGTTTGTTTGTTGTCACTGAGGTTAAAGCCTTTTCTTGGAAAGGGCTTGTTTTTGTCATTCATCTAAATGTTCCTTGGGATACCTGGGCTAGGAATTGTGAATAGGCTAGTTCAAAGCCAAGTTTAGGTAGGAGAGCTAACAGCAGTTCAGTCTGGGCTAATATTCAGGGCATCTGGATGTGTCACATTATGGATGTGGTCACTCTTTAAGTGTGTTCTGCAACCTGTAGTCAGCTCAAAGCCTTCACAGGAACACTGTTACCAGCAACAGCAGTAGCTACTGTACAGTGAGCTTGGTAAAACTTGCCCACAAAGGAATAGGGCATTTAAATAGCAAGGTTACTATTGTGATTGTTGTTTCTGGTCTAGATGACTTCTGATCTAGATGACCATGAGCCAGCAATGTGCTCTTGTGGCCAAGAGGGCTAACAGCATCCTGAGGTGGATCAGAAGAGGAGTGGTTAGCAGACTGAGAGAGGCTCTTCTTCCCCTCTACTCTGTGCTAGTGAGACCACATCTGGAGTATTGTGTCCAATTCTGGGCCCCTCAGTTCAAGGAGGACACGGAGCTTCTGGAGGGTGTCCAGCATAGAGCAACACAGATGATGAAGGAAGTAGAACACCTCCCTTATGAGGAGAGGCTGAGTGAGCTGGGTCTCTTTAGCTTAGAGAAGAGGAGACTGAGGGGTGACCTCATTAGTGTCTGTAAATATGTAAGGGGTGGGTGTCAGGAGGATGGAGCCAGGCTCTTCTCAGTGTCATCTAGTGATTGGATAAGGGGCAGTGGGTGTAAGCTGGAACATAGGAGGTTCCATATAAATATCAGAAGGAACTTCTTCACAGTGAGGGTGAAGCTTGACCTTGGAGGAGGTCATCCTTAAATGTTAACCAGCTTTCTTGGGGTCCCAGTCCCTCCAGAACTCTCTCTCACTGCACTCTATCAAGGAGGTCCAAGAAGATGCCAAAATCTGCTCTCTTTAAAACCAAGGTAGCAATCCTGTTGCATTCCCTCCTCACTGAAAGAGGACCATGAATTCCACCATGATCACCGAAGTCCAGGCTTCTCTTGAATTTCACATTCCCCACCAGCACCTCCTTGTTAGTGAAGACAGAGTGCAGCATAGCAATTCTCCTCATTGGCTCCTCTACTACTTAGAGGAGGAAGTTATCACTAGTGCACTTCAGGAATCCTGGATTGCTTACACCCTGATATATTGTCTCTTCGATAGATACTGGGGTGGATGAAGTCCCGCATGAGGACCAGGGCTTGCGAATGGGAAGCTACTCTTATCTGTCTAGAAAGGCCTTCATCCACTTAGTCTTTCTGGTCAGGTGGCCTGCAAACAAAACAAGCAAGAGCTTGCTCTCAGACCACAGAACGCCATATCTCTTATTCTTGAGGTTTTGCATAGGAGCAAAACAAGTGTAACAAAATAAATGTCGAACCTTGAATGATAGAATAAGCATTTCTGAGGTTTTCTTTTCTGTCACAATGGTGCTTTGTCATCAGGTCTGAAAACTGCAAAGGGTTCCTTGGCCATGCTGGTTCACATTTTTCATGGCATATTTTTGCAGAAGATCACATTAGAGCTGGGGACATCTAGGATAAAGAAATAAAGATGTGCTAACCACCCCCCCCCAAATGATAATTTCCAAGGCTACAAAACTGAAAAATAAAAGAGCCATGACTGCCATTTGGTAACACTGAAAATGTTTTGCTAAGTGTTCCAGTAAAGATGATACAGTAATGGTGTCACACTGGGGATTTATATGTCACAATGCTTTTTACACTAGCTATAGACTTGTAGAAGCACTCCTTGATAATCCTGCAATTTTATCATCAAGGAGTGATAATCTCTCAGATATGAAAGCTGATGTCAGCATCTTCTGCCACTTTGATCTGCATGAGCTGATGCCTTGAAAATTAATGAGAACGCTACATGTGAAATCAAAATCAATCAATTGTGGATTTTTTCCTTTCTCCTTTCCAGGAGAGCTGGCAGGGGGAGCGGGTGAGTGCGAGACATGCATTATCAAATCTGAAGCTTGGCAGAGTATAAAGGCTGTAGTCTCATCTAAGGATTCTTACGGCTTTAATAAACTCTCCATGCTTCATTCTTGCAGTTTACTGCATCATAGGGACCCCTGTGGAAAATTGTAGCCATAAATTTTCTGTTCTGGCAGACAGATTTTACTCCCTTACTTTGGTATGTATGTCATTCTGCTTTCAACAGAGTGGAGACATGACAAAACTGATTAAATATTTGTATTACCTTCTCAGAATAGATAGAACTGTGATTTTTCACATGAAAAGAATGAAGGAATGCAAAAGCATTAACTACAGTTCATGGGTACTTCTTGGCACTTCCACACAAAGAACAGTGAAATTCAACTCCTGTCTCCTCTTGGGATAAAAATTTCTTGTCACTTATTCTAAGATGGACACAATATTTTTATTACCACTGGCATTTGGCAAAAGGTATTAGTCAATCATCCAAAAAAGCATTATTGTCCTGCCATCTGCTCCCACATCTGCTTAAGTTCTTACGGCCCCCAAGAAACTGCCTGCCATTAGCAGTGATCCCTAAAAATAAAGTCCTTTTTACTATGGGTAACTGAGCTGAGCAGAGCACGTTCTCCCTTAAGATGGTCATCTGGCTGCAACTGCACATTGATTATGTTTGAGTCTGGCAGTTGAAATTTGCAAATGTAAATATTTGTCGTTGCAAGAGAAGCCCAAACTTGTTTAGTATTAAAATTTTAGAGTTAGAAGCATTATCCTTAGGCTGTTGTTTTTTAATTTTAGGGGCTTGCGTTCAAATTAATCATGACATAATATGTTGAAGGCTTTTTTACTGATAATGAAAAATACATTCAAATAACCCTGGTGTCTTGGTATAAATGTCGCTAAGTTTGAAAACACAAGTCTAGAGTATCACAATTCAAGATCTTCACATGAAGAACCAATTTTAAATTTGCAGCTCTCATGCTGGTTTCAGCAGGAAGCAAGTCTAAACTCATGCAGTGCACGAGTCAAAAAAGTTCAGATTTATGTCTGCTTTACCATTGCCTAAAGAATCTTTTTGTTTGTCTTGTGGGGGGAGTTGAGACTTTTTAAATGGCTCATATGAAGTCTGTAGATTTGTAAGGAAGGGAACAAAAGATACTAAGCCTTGACTAAGAAGACAACCATAAACATTTCATAGTTAAGGAGTAGTGTAAGATGAATAGAAAGGAAAATGGATAGATGTTTAGTAGGATTTTTTCTGGTCTTATTTTCTGCTGTTGTACAAACTGAGAACATGTTCTAAACATCTAATCCATTGTGAGACCCAGTAGTGTGTGGCAGTGGAGGTGCTTCCTTACAGGGTCCAGTTGTATTTGCCCATGGGCATGGGCATGGGCATGACTTGAGGATTGCTGTTATTTGTTATAGTTTGAATTTAGTGGGTTCTAGAGTGAGAGATCAGAAGTTGTTAAGGCAACTGTTGGTAAGTAAAGAAAAAAAAAAAAAGAAATACCCGTACTAGCAGTTTGGAGTCTCTCATTTCTGGTTGGGTTAGTCTTGTCTGTCTTCAGTATAAAAGCACATGTTGTTGGAGCTGGGCATGGCAACCATATCGCCCTTCAGAACATGCTGAATGGAGAGAAAGTGTGGGAGTTTGAAACTGAAACATTAGAGATCAGTGGAGGAAAGCTTTCACCTGCAATCCAATATTTGCTCAAATGGAAGGAGAAAGTCCCATCTGCAGGTTGTGGAGGACAACACCTTGGAGAAGGGAATGTACTTGGAGAACATGGAGCAGGGAACTGGACTTTATAAGAACCATTGGCACTGAGGAATTAGTGTGTGGACTCAAATGTTGACACCTTGTATCCACAAGAGAAATTGGTTCTAGAGGTTTCTTTCGCCTGAGGGGCTGGAGATAACAGTTCTGCCCAGATATGTGAGAGCATGTGATTAATCTCTGTACGTATTTTGTGTTGGGGTTTTTATAGTGCATGAATTAAATGTGCTTTTTGATGTTTTTCCCCAAATTGAGCCAGCCTTTGGTTTTGCCTCTGACATTGTAAGTGGATTTTTGAATCATCTTTATTGGTGGGGGTTTTTTGCTAATCCTATTTAGCATATTAACTAAATTAATTGAATAATTTCATCTCAGACCTGATTAGCAGGATCAGCCCAATATATTGATGGTGAGCCAGGCAGAAGCTGAGGTAAACTGATAATAGTCTTCTCTGTCATAAATGAAGCTTTCTGTTTTAGCTAGGTTTAACCCACATTGGAATAGGCAGCCCAGCAGTTAGCTTTATATATCTGGGGGTCTTTTCCAACCTGAATGATTCTGTGTGATTCTGTGATAGCCGTATATGGTCACACTCACTAGAACCTGTGTTCCTCTATAAAGAAATGTTGAACATTTCAAATGAGTCCAGATTTTAAAAATTCCCTTGGTTAATTATTTTCTTGCCATTGGCCCATGGAAAAGTTTGAGTCATACACTTTTCTGCTTCTGCTTTGCTCAGCTCTTTACATATGCACCCAGCAGGATCATTTCTGCAGTGTTTTGCACCTCAGTCCATAGGTCTCGCTACTTCTTTAATCCAGATTGATGTATGGAACAGCAGAACTTCATTCCTAATAGGTAGAAAAAAAACCCCAGCAACCCCACAAACAACAAAATGAGGCTTTCCAAAATTTGTACAGGATTTAGGAACAATGGTTTCTTAAGGAAAACATAGGAATTCATAGAGGTGGCTAGGAAACTGACGTTCAAAAGATATTTAATCAGAAAAGGATTAAAGGCATTTTCTTTCCAATGGAAAAGCTGAAAAGTCCATTTCAGGTCACTTATAATATTGGAACTTGTAGGGATCTATAGAGCTATAGAGTTTCATTCCAAGCTAATTCAATAAGAGGTTAAGATATGCATCCTTCTACCAACCTGTATTCCCAGCTCTTTCCATTTCATCTGAACAGTACTTCCATCTCATCTGAAGTACTGCTATTTCCAAAGACACTATGCTAAAATATATGTAACCAAACTGTAAAGCACAGCTTGTCACCTACATAGCCATAGCAATTTAGGGAAGATATACTTCACAGTAAGAGACTGAGCCACATGCAAGGCAAAGAGCTGCAGCTTCCATGAGCCACCTTGGGGATTTCAAAAGAAGAAACAGGCGCTGTAGTGTTTTTCTGCCAGTTTATCCAGTCAAGGACTACACTCATTAACCTTCACATCACATTGTAAGGTCTGTTTGCTCAAGACTTTTCTTGAAGGAGAGAGGTTATATGCTGAGCGAATTTGACAATCGAAGCATCAATGTCAGTTCTTCATTCCTTTATGAACTCGTAATGTTTTAAATTGAAATACATTTGTTCAGAGACTGCCATGGGTATACATCCGTCAGAGAGGAAAATAAAGGATTGCAGTATTTCTGATTCAGCAGCAGCTATACAGACTATCAGAGGATGTTCTTCTATGTCAAATCTGCTGCTTAATCAAGTGGACTAGGGGAAGCACAAGTTTTCACAGCTACTTGCTCTTTCCATTGGCTTGCTGTGTTGGTTGCTGCATTTTCAAGGTGCTGGGTTCCTAGCCAAACTTGCCAGAGCACTGGAAATTTTCATAGACATTCAAAACAGCTTGTCACCAAGCTCCCACACCAACCCCCACCCACTTCAAAGACACATATGAGCCTACTCAATCAGATAAAATGTTGTTTTGTGTAGATTTTTCTCAGCCTCTATAGCTAGACATCTTGGAAATTAGAGCAAACATAGAACAAGTTGCCAAAATGAGTCAGTGCTCCGGGCAAGGGAGGAGGAATGCATAGACATCTGCGAAGAGGACATCCAAGGGAACATATTGACCTAGTTATTCCCATGTGCTCTGATCGGACCTATTCTAGTGAAATTTTTTGTCAGTACTATGTCCTAGAGCCTCCTCTGAGTCACTGTAAAGCAGCTTCTTGTTCACAGGAAACATTGCATCGTGTCTGTGCCTTTTAGCTGGGTATCTCGAGAGCCAAAGGCAAGCTACAGGTTTGGTAGCAAGGTTGGGACTGTCATCTTTTGTTGCCACGCATTATCCCTGGCATTTGGCATTTGCTAGTTTTCTGCCTGTTATAGTTGTTCAGCTACTTAATCTGTTCTCGTAACAAAGCTACAAGAAACAGGTTAAGCCACATATTAATGTTTCAGTGCAACACTGCAATTTGGTAACAATAAACAGAAGCTTTTATGAGGCTGTAAATGTCTCTTCCATTTATAAATATTCTACTATAACTGCAGGCTCTGGGGTTATCAAGCAGTCAAACCTTTCATCAAAGCCAAATAGTTCTTAAAGTACCACTCTTAAAAACCTTTTGCAGGCATTAATGTTTCATTAGTTCTCTCAAACAAGTCTCTTTGGGATTCTGTGTAGCAAGTAAAATCTAACTCTAACCCATGGAAAAATTAACGGCATTTTTAATTCATTTCTTCAGAATTTACTCCGCATGGCTTGTGGTGGTATTTCAAATGTACTCAGTCTTAAAGGGCAGCAGTAAAATTAGTAACATACATACATCGTAAACGTGTACTCACCCTTGAGCCAGGTTAGTTTATGTGTGTCCATCAAGCTCTCCCTTGCTTTTCCACAGAGATGGGCTGCATCTATCTCAAGTACAGGGTAGAGGGCATATTGAGAAGCCTTCTGAAGCTCTGAGTATGCTTATACTACTGTGCAGCACCCTACAGGGACAGTCCAATTCATCTTGAAAATTCTGGTGTTCAGCTAGTGTAAGAGCCCTGTAGTTTGAAAAATCTGTCTCTGCAGGATATAGTTCTGCTGCTGCTAGTTCCATAATGGTCTCACTTTGCCCAAACTGAGGAATCTGCTTTGCATGGAGTCAGCATGTTCTCAGGCAAGTGGGTCTGTATATGCATCTCTCTAAACCTGGTGTCTCCTGTCTTTGCTTAGCCAAGCCAAATTTTCCAGAAACCACATTGAAGTTGCACCTGTGGTGCAACAATGGAAGAAGCACTGTGAGGGTATTTGATTGATTGATTCACAGATTGTAAGGTCAGCAGGCACCGCTCTGGCTGCCATTAGTACATGTATGACCTAATGTAGTACTGAAATCAAATTGTGACAGCCACACACACAGCCAGTGTATTCTTTTTTCCTTTTTTCTTTTTCTTAATCTCTAGTTTGGCAAAACATACACCCTCAGCTCAGTGTTTAAGGGTTATTTGCAACCTGTTGTTCCTGCAGATTGCTGTGGAGCTGTATAATTGGTGTGAAACTGATTTTTGGCTTTGTTTTTTCCAGTTTGCTCGTGGTCTTCCAAGCAGTAACTAATTTTGTGCAACCCATCCAGCAAGCATTTAATATAAAGTACAGACAGAGTGCAAGTGGGTGAGAATGAATCTGCATCTTTCATTTCACAAGTGACTGACAGGTTTTCCTCTCTGGGTAGGCTTTTTTGGGGGGACAGTCAAGGCCCGAACTGATGAGGAAATGTGATTTGTGAGCACTTATGGTCCTATAAAGCCCCTTAGAAGTAATGCTTGCATGCTGCCTTTGCTGGAATGTTGGTTGTTGGGATGACAGATGTAGGAAAGAGGTAGGGTAAGGCAGAAGTACAGGAAGGTGCATCTCTGGGTGCTGGGGAGCTGCAGGAGTGGAAGCATGAATCAGGATGTGAAATATCACATTTTCTGAAGTGCTGTTCACATTCTTCGTTTGAACAGATTGTAGTTCAAAGTACAGTGAACTTAGTTGTTCCTTGCATATTCACACCCAGCTTCAGTGTGACCTTTATTCTCCCACTTCAGAGAACTTTGGATTTTGGACTTAAATGAAGCATTGAGAAGTATGAGTCTGTCCTTCACAATGAGCTTAAACAAGGTTATACCTGATGTCAGCATGTCTCTAGATTTCTGCAAAATGCTGATATTCATCTCTTTCATCTCACATCTTTCTGTTTCTTTCTGTTATTGAACTATTTGCAAGTATGTTTACTCTTAGTTGCCCCAAAGCATTAGTAAACAGAGAGTCAGCAATAAATGGTTGTGTATCTGATGGGTCCCCCAGGAACACGTTTGGACTGATTAGTCTACATTATCTATTCCCATGGTCTGGAATAAATCTTTGTTGAAAAAAGAATTTGGAAACTGTACAACTGGTAGAGTGAAAAATAACAATTGGGACAATCAAATTATGTGGGGCAAGTCAGATTGTGTTGCGTAACTGCTCAATTTGAAACACCTCTTTAGCATAGTCAACAAAAGATTATTCATCCAGTAATACACAGTATAGTTCTTCTGACTGGATGGTTGTGAGTACCTCAGTAAATAGTGGCTCAGAAAAGGAGTTGAAAATTGCAAGAGAAATAAGCTACAGAATGGGAGTAGAGCAAAACCTACCTGTGCCAAATCATAGACTCATTAAGGTTGGAAGAGGCCTCCAAGATCATCAAGTCCAACAGTCAACCCAGTCACTGTGCTGCCATGCCCACTAAATCATGCTTTTTAAGTGCCACATCTAGATGGTTTTTGAACCCTTTCAGGGCTGCTTACTCCACAACCTCCCTGGACAGCCTGGTCCAATACATGATCACTCTTTCAGTAAAGAAATTTTTCCTAATGCCTAATCATTCAATCATTATAGTAGACCCAAAGGAATGCTTTCCCAATCCATGTGCTGAAAAGAATTTGTCTTGCAATAGCACACAGTCATTTGCAATGAGAACAGAGACTCAGTTTGGGAATTCACTGCCCGAATTCTCCTTTCATTCTCTCAATATGTAAGTACCTTGTTATTCATCATTAATGCAGCCATTCTGAAGGCAGAAGCAAACACATTTGATAGGAAAAACATTAATGAGAGTGGCACTAAGAGATTCAATTTTAATCTATGAAACGATTCTTGGAACCTACCTCCATCTTCTCAGCCCTCCAAATCCTTTGTCACTCAGATTCTCACAAAAGGAATCAAAAAAACCCGCTTGAATTAGGGGCAAGTGCAGCAGGGATTTTTGGCACTAGAAATTTCTAGGAAAAAACGATCATTAAAATAATTGGCTAAAACAAGCTGTCCAAAATGAGTAACAGATAAAGTGGAGATATTTAACAGTGAAGGAACAGCTAACCCTCCAGTTGGGGTGAATGGTCCATCTCTTCCTGTGACGTCTTTCTAAAGCAGCTGGTAGTGCTCAGTCAGGAATTACGTGGTTGATGTAGAGATTGGCGTTGATCTTCTGCCCAACTTTGTGCAGAGCATAAGCCTGTAAAATTACAATGGTCCTTGTGAATTTGTTAAAATAGTTTAAAATTTATTAATTGCTTTAAAAGTGCAGATTGTGGACTCTGAACTGTAATAAAGCTTTAAGTCACTACCAGTCATCTGAGAAGTCTGTACGATGGGTTCTTTTGATTACCCTGCATGCAGGTTTCTCAGCCAAACTCCAGCATGGACACATTTGCCTTCTGTCTTTTCCAAAGTAAATAGGACTGCCAGCACACTCCCCAAATTATCACCGTATGCCACTGTCAACAATCAATTCTCATTAGTGAGCTCTGTCCAGAAATTATTACATGGATATTCAATAAAATATTGAAATCAAAATATGCCAGATGTGAGAAATGGAAGACATTAGAGAACACTACAAGCATGCATCACTGTTCAGGGGTGCAGCAGGGAGATGCTTTCTTATCTACACAGAAATGATGGCTGTGCTGTCGCATCCCATTGCTCCAGATAAAGGAAGAGGTCATTGTGTACATATTTTCTGACAGAATGAGGTCACCGACGTTATCGCAGATTAGTTGAATAATGGCCATGACAGATTCTTCATTATCTTACCCTAGAAATAGCAGTCCACTTTCCTGTCCTGGCTGACCTTTTTTTATTTTTTCTCTCAAAGAGAGCTACACTTGCAAAACAGCAACAGAAAATAAGATCTGTGGGGGCTGGGTTTCTTTCTCTAGACTTGTGAAAGGGTAGTGTGAAGAAGTGAAGAATTGTTAGTGGGTACTGCAGTAGTAAACACCCCAGTTTATGTTGTGGTGCACGTGAAGGACACGATGGCTGCAGCAGCAGACTGGAGGAAGAAATTCCTTCACCTGCTCTGTAGCAGACTGTTGCCCAACAGATGAGGCGGGAGAGCTCTTTGTAGGGTTATTCTGTGGAAAGGATCACAGAATGAGCAATGCCTTCTGGGTGGAGAAATGGAGATTGGCAGCAAGGGGAGGACACTTGTATCATCACATCTGCCATCCAAATTAGATCTGCACTCTCAACCCTACAGCGTCCCATGTGCTTGTGGTAGCTGGAGATTCTGCTCCTCCCACCTCTGCCAGAGATAATGTCATAGAACCAAGAATAGCCCCGTGTCATCATCCCACAGGAAGGCAGGAGTGTAGTGGCAAAGCAGCAAAGGTGACAGCAGGCTCTGACAACTTGTAAGACTGTGATGAGGAGCAACTTGGCTCATCTGCAAAATCAAACAAGACCTCATACTGAGGCAGATCCCCTGCCAAAGGGCTGCTCTGTAAAGGAAAAATGTAACTGGTTTGCACGTGAGAGTTTCTGTCAGTAAGGCGCAGGTAAAACACTGCAGAGCTGGAATTGAGGCCTTCTTACTTCAGATAAGTTTTGCAATATTTCCACACAACTTGATTCAAGCAGTACAAGGCACTTTTATAATAAAATGAGAGTTTAAGTTCAGGCTTTATTAATTTGCATAAATTTTAAGGCCAGGAGGATGCATTAGATCGTTCGCTTTGCCCTCCATAGCATCTCAGCCCTGTGCCCCAGTACAGAGCACAGTGACGTGACTAAAGCTCTTCTACAATATTTAACAGCCCCATTAATTTTCCATTGATGCACTGCTCAGAAGAAGGGATTTGCACACTTGACCTTAAGCACCAAATGCATAAACTATCAGATTATGTTTCTTGCAACTTTCCTGTATGCATTGGGTTTTTCACTGGTGGAAGGACAGACAGTTATAACCAGCTCAGTCAGCCACTATAAATAAAAAACACTTTAAACTTTTCTGACACAGACAAAACAAGAGATGCAGGAGAAATTCAATGTCCTTGTCTTGTTTAATAAGTTTACAAACTTGAAAGTGTTATCAAACATTCAGAAAACAGAATGTGATACAGGGAATGTTTATGGGAATTAGCTTTTTTTTTAAGATTGCTGTTGGGGTCTCCTTGAAAAATGAGAACTGAAAGCAGGATTCCCATTTTTGATGCCTTACAGTAATTTGGATTGTATGTGAGCTGGTTTCTTTTCCTCTCCATTCATATAGCCAGCAAATGGAAAATACATTTTACTTGAAAACCCTTTGGAGAGTGCATGGGAGTTAAGTTATTCTAACTGACCACTAAAGAAGTAATACAGACGAGGCTCATTATTTCCTGAGAGGCTTATCTTGAATTTGACCTGAACTGCGGCAAACCAGATCAGTGGTACACACTTACAGGAATATTTAAATTATAGAGAATAGGAAGGAATGCAAAAGTAAGAGCTAGAGATGATCTGCATCTGTTATCTAGATCATCCTCACTCCCTGCCCACAGAGTTGGATACATTTGGAATTTGTAGTAGATGTTAATTATTCACTTGAGCAGCGCATGGGAACTAATAAAGCACTAAGACTTCATGAGGGCAAACTTCAGTGAGTTAACTGGCTGCTTTCCTGGAAAACTCCCTCAGTCAGTTCTCACTCTAATTTACAGCAGGAAGAAGACATGGGGTGGCTGTAAAGCATGAAAAAGCTCTCAGGTGAGGATCAGTTATGTATTTCCAAGACTAGCTTGCCACATATGGAGCATTTTGGGGTTTGGTAGGAAAGCAAAGGGACTCTGAGGGCCTCTGCAGTAGCTGTGCTTGGTCATGACTATCTTAGCCTTATACGGGGAACTTAGAGCTTTCTACGTGCTGTGAACCTTCAAATGCCATCTCAGTGCAGGTCTCTTTGTGGTGTACATTGTCTTCAGGTCACTTGCAAAGTTAGTGAAACCCTGCCAATCTGAAAAAGGACCAAAGACAGTGAAATGCCTTCTCTAGGGGCATTTTCCACCTTCTCTAGGGTGTTTTCCACCTTTGAGACAGAGTCAGGACTCATCTTTGGTGACAGACACAAAACACTGAGGTTATGAGACTTGGGTGCAGGTACATGAGATGGAGATGGCATCAGCCACCTGGCAGTGTGGCAACACATTTTCTGGGGTGACATCTGATGGTGTCTTCTCTCCTGTAGCAGGACTTGGTTTGCTAGCCCAGTCAGCAGCCAGGCCACCCCAATGTCCTCATAGTACTCAAATGAGCGGAGTCATGGAGAGGAGGAGATGCACCACCCATGGGGTCAGGATGGATGCTGAGACAACAGGTCTCACACTGCAGATTTTTGAGGCATGTTCTAAGCAACAACATTTCTGTTTCTTGATATTAAATGGCTTCAAATTTGGAAACCTGTTAGGAAGGTGACCTAAAGAACTGATCCAGTATCATCCGCAAATTACAATGAATTTTCATTGTAAATGACTAAGCCCTTTGTAGAAAAAGAGAGGGGGCTGTCTGAGATGGAGTGAAAATGATACCAACAATGTGAAATTGTAACCACTCACAGAAAGGGAAATAATATTTTCCCAAGGTCATTATCAAGGAAAGTTAATAGACCTCTAATGAATATTAATTTATATCCATATAGATTGCTAACTTCTGTGCTTTTGCTGACATGGTGAGCAATCAGTATTTAAATGTCTCATATTTCTTTTGATTTGCCACAATTAATGTTTCATGGCATGTATGTGAGTTTATAAATTAAAAAATTTAATTAGAAGTTGTCATTCTTTTTTTGTAAAGATGGAATGGCAGAGAGAGTCATAAAGCCATGACATACTCAGAACCAGGATGCTGATGTAAATAAGGGCAGACGATGCTAACAACTCTAAGTTATTTCTTTTTAATCTCCTCATATTTTCAACAGAAACATGTCTTTAAATGAGCATGCTCATTATACAAATTACTGTATGTTATTACTGAGCACATTAATCTTTTTTTTTTCTCCAAATGTTCCCTTTGCAAATGTAGGTATTTTTAATCATACCGGTTCCACTAAATTAGAGATCTGGTTTCCTTTTTATGATAAAAGTCAAGGCCTTTAAAAGCACATAATTTTTTATAGATTGTTTCCTTCCATTTTACATCAAAAGCACCTCATAAAATCGCTGTAAATATGATTAAATAGCATAGAAAAGTTGTCATGGTATTTTTCTTCCTCTCAGCTTCATCAAGGATCTGGTTTCTCTATTGCAGGTTCACAGCTTCACAAGGGTGTGGGTGTGTAATTAATCCAATTCCTTGATGTGAGGATGCTGTAGTTTGACCTTGGAGGGGTTTTTTTGAAGCTGTTGAGGAGGGAATTGCTGAAGCAATGCAGCTAAATAGCTTCAAAGATAGAAGCTTTCCCCTGCTCCAGGTACTCACCCACATCTGGAAGTTTGAGCCAATCTGCACCTCTGTGAACGAACATTTTAGGGAGGAGAAAATCTGTCAACAAAATTCCTGTTTCCTCTTGGTTCTGTCCTTATTTTGAGGAAGCCATGCAGTTGCTGGCTTGAGGCCTATTTACACTGGGGCTGTGGTGATGGAGACTGTGAGTCTCTGGAATCCTCAGAGATCAGTGGAGAGGTTTTGGAGGAATCCAAAACTCTCTTTCTTCATGACCAGAGTGCATGGAGGAAGAGACTTCCCATCTGTAGCCCACGGAGGAGAGCACACCAGAACAGAGGATTGGCCCTGGGGACATGGAGCAGGCAACTCATCCTTAAAGGAACTGCTGGGTCTGAGGAAGGAACAGATAGGTTGAAAGGAGCAGGCTGGGATGACTCACAGCTCATGAAAAACCCTCACATTGAGTTTTTTCTCCTGCCTTATGAGAAAGTACAATTAAGCTTCACAGTGAGAATTGTTGAGCCTGACAACTGGATCCAGTCATTTTCAGTACTGCCCCCTTGTTAGTGTGTATAATTAGTATGGACTTTGAGAGATTAAGCAATAAATTCTGTAATTAGGAGATATTTCATGTGCAGATTAGGATGTAGCCATCTGTCACCTCCTTTGTGCATTACTGTGTTTTACTTTAGAAAGAGAAGGAAAATCCTAACTTACAGTTTTACAAAGACCAAACATGCTCCCAAGAGATCTTTGCATTTTCTGGAATACTAGTTCAGTTACAAGCCTAAATTCACATTCTCAGTGCATATTTCCCACTGCAGTTTTGCTAAAATGTTAACGAATAGCACTTCTGTGAGATTCTGCTTAACAAAAACTAGCAGAAGAAAAGAAAAAAGGAAAAATCAGCCTTTTATGTTCATGCACACAGCAATCCATTTATATGATGCTACTTTTGTTGGCATCTCATGCTCTAATAGCAATGTGCATTCAGTGCTGACACACCCCATGTCTGATCCTGTCTATTGCAGCACCTCAGTGTGCATCACTGTATGATGTTAATTTTCTCTTAGGAAATAAAAATCCACCCACTTCCTATTGTCCATGACTTTGACATTGGCTATAGTTAATATCTACACAGATTGTATATGGAAGGGATAATGCAAAAATGCAGATGAAAGAAAGAGATTCATTGATGGGATTTCGTCATTTGGGATGAAGCAGAGATGTGCTGTGAATGTTTGTGATGGTTGAAGGGAGCATAGGCATTTATAATCATGTAAAAGAGAACATCCATTCAAAAGCGATTCCTTGAGAAAACGCTGCTCAGCTCATTGTGTTAGCAATTTAATGCACTTTGAAAAATACTGTGGAAGATTGTTCTTTTTTCATTCATCATGCAGCAGGTTGCTGCTGTAGATGTTATAACATTGATGATTTGTCATCAACATTGAAGGCATTTTTGAAGATTGGCAAAGCATCTATACCAGCTTTGTAAAATTGAGCAAACACCTGTCAGAAAGAGTGACTGGGGACAAAAGACATTAAAAGTATTGACTTACTTGAAGGAAGCCTGTTGGTAGCTATTCTATGCAGTGGCCTACTTGTAGCCCTTTGGGTGCCAATCTCTGCACTGAAAGAAGGTGGGAGAGAAACACAGAGGAAGGGGTGCTATGTGTAAGTCCTTCTCTGTGTTATTCTGCAAGCTTAGAGATAGAAAACCAGTCCACAGACATTTTAGTAGATCCACAAGTGATGTGACTGCAAGTCCTGCATTTGTGTTTTATGGTTTGTACTGAGAGGATTGTATTGCATTTCCATGTGAAGTTCAAGGAGGCAGGGAGCTGTGTTTCCCTGAGCTGTGCTTGTCTTAGTCCATAGGTTTTGTAAGATCCCAGCTAATATTTATTTTCAGCATTTCTTTGCTCCATAGCGGCCATGTTGGACTCATTCCATCCTTATAGCTCTAAATATTCCCTCCTTGCAGCAACTCAAGTGAAAGACCATGGAAATCCAGTATCATAGACAGCCATGCCATTAATATTTTGCCAGTGTTATTGCACCTTGCTTGTGTGTTAATGCACTTGCAGCTCCATTCATCCAGTGGGATGAATTTAGTTTGATTTCCTATGGCTTTTTGTGCCAGTATTGGCTTCTTAGGGGCTGATGTGATGTAGGTGACTTGTCCCCATTGATTCCTTCAGTCAGAAGCTGCTAGTACATCTCTTTATTAGCTTCCCCAGTTCTCTTAAAGTTTTTAGGATTTTTCTCTTTAAGATGTCTGTCTTTTTGTCAAATTTGATGGAAATTTTTGCATTTATTGAGAAAGATGAAGGTGTAGATGTATGTGTACACACAGAATAATTACCCGGCTTCTGTTTCTTTAGAGAAGCTAGGTAAAAAGTGTCCACTGCATCTCCAGTTCCCATCTGTGTGCACTGATGAAGCGGTCTTAAAAGACATATAATTATGGTACAACGTTCAAAGAGAGTGAGTGATCTGAGTTCTGTCTACTTTCTAGTTAAGTGGGCTCAGAGGTTTTTCTTTTTTTCACCTCTCAGAATCCTTGACATATAAACTTTTGCTCGTATAAAACACTTTAGCTGTTCATTCATAGGTTTAACTATGTTGAAGACTACCCAGTGGAAAAAAGTCTTATTATCTCCAGCTTAATGTTTCATTATCTGGCACAATGTGAGGATATTAGACTTTAATTGCTGGTTCTCCTCAGAGATTACAGCATTTAAATTCTTTTGCTCATCTTCATTTTAAATGTTATCTTTTTTAAAAAAAAAAAATGGTCATTTTTGCAGTACATTTAAATCTTGTCTTTCAATTTTCAAGATAGAAAGTTTAGGTGAGAAGATTCACCTTTAATCGGCCAGGGTCTGTTGGCCATCCACTCATTTTATATCCTAACAATATGTAGGCAAAATAATGGACATCAAGCAATTTCAGTGGCCATTCACATACACACCAACACCACACATTGACCAAGAATAGTATGATGACCTAATCACAGAATTGTTGAGGCTGGAAAAGACCTCTAAGATCATCAAATCCAGCCTATAAATGTAGTATAATGTATTAAACATTTTACAAAACAGTTAATCTGTGACAGTGTCACCCAAGGTGACAGCACATATGTTATTGGAAGTATTTTTATGGGCCACAGTAAAAAGTCTGTTTGGAATCTATTGTGCTCAGAAAAGCATTTGTATTTTCTGTAAATGGATCTTCAATCTCTGGGAATCATTTTATTCTTTCTTTGCACACTATAAAATTGCCTTTTTATGGTCAGGCTTGATGTAAAATATATGGCTGAAGAATTGCTAAGAGTTAACTAAAGAATAAAGGGCTGTTTCTTCTGCTGTATATTTCTATTCTGACATGAGAATCGTAGGACCACTGGTTTGTGATATGCAGGGATTTAACTTTAAGTTAATTGTATAGGTTGTGGTAGATGTACTTTTATGCTGTGCAGGAATGTGTGATTTGATCAGAAATCCAGAGGCTTTGCTTCACCAAGGCAAGCATCTGCACTCCTAGGATGTCATTACATTCCTTTGAAAGTGTCAATAACATCCCAGACTGCAAAAGAGAGCAGTTTCTGTAAATGGTAATCCCTTCAAGAAAATGAACCTGGAAAAGCAGGGCAGAAGAGGATCATTTAAATTCTGTCTCTTGCTATCACAGCTGGCCATGCTCTCTCATTTCAGTCAAGCATGCATCAGCCTCTGCCTTCAATCTCCTTGAGGTTTGCTTTTTGTTGCTTTTCTCATTTTTGTTTTTTCTACCCCTACTGGAATGCTGTTTTAGGAAATCACTGCTCAAATAGCTAGAAATCACCTTCAGCCTTCCATCCAAAATGTATTCATGGCAATTAATGTTCATTTGTTCTAATGCCAACATTGTTCTTTAGCTTAAATTGCTCTTCTCTCTCTCTGGTGCTTACAACGATGTATTTATAGAGCTCAGTCAGATCTCTCTTGGCCTGCACTTTGACAAGCTAAGTAAGACCAACTGTCTTTGTTCACTCTCCAGAGGCAAATTCGATGTTCTTTGATCATTCTGCACCTATGCCCTGTTTGGTTTTTATTTTTACCCAGATCTGGAAAGAACTGTCCCATGAACTTCTGCCAAGGTGTCCCCAGGCAGTCTTACATAGGAAATGACATCTTTCCTGGGAGGAGGGAACTGGGATTGTGAAAGGGACTTATTTTGCATGAGCCTGCAGAAGCAAATGTATGTACTCAACCACCTGACTCTGAACTTTCAGCTAGCCACGTGTTTCCCAGTCAGTAGACTATAGCAGACCACAGAGCACCTTCAGTTTCAGTATTTTCCCTTTTCATCCTGGCTGCTGTGCATTGTGTATTTTATTTAAAATATTTTTCTCCTCTGTAACTATGTGATGGGACTCCCATGAGCACTTTCTTTTTCATCAAGAGGATATTATTTAGACAACCAAAAGGAAGGCAATTGTAGCAAAGGATGATCATTGGAAAGATAAAAGAGCATCTCTCTATATTTACATTTTAGAAAGCATGAAATTCTGTTTAGTTCATCATTATCCAGTAAGAGCTAAGACATTTGCAGCATATCTTCTAAACAATTTTAGAAGATAAAATGTTCTAACTCTCCAAAGTATAGAACAATTTTTTCCCTCCATATTAGTCTCAGAAAAAAATAGCATAAAAGTGTCAGGAACTGTAACTCAGTGCTAGTTTTCTGCATAACTTAATCATGCACCTTAATTTTGAAGCCTACGTCAAATAATGCAAGTACATTTTAAATGGCATTTTTAATCAATCATCCTGCTTTTGCACAGCAATATTATTGCTGGGCCCTTTCTGTCATATTTTTTCATGTAAATGCTATTATATGTGCAGGTCTTTAATACCATATGGTTACCTATGTTTTCTTCTTGAGACCAGCTTTGTTCTAAGAAATGAGAAGCAGTCTTTAGTGTCAGTGACTGACAGATAGCATATCTTGTTCCCATGGGGTGCTGGTTTATTGCAAACAGCCTAGAAGAGCTAGATGCACAGTTAGAGGAGTGAACGATAGAGACAGCAAAACTCTACAAGATTTCTAGCGCTATGTGTGTTATAGGGCTTTAAAAGGTATATAGCTCTGTCATATTCTTTTGTCTTCACAAATATGCCATACTTATAGCATTCCTCTCACATACTAGGCTTATCACCTCCTTGCCCTTTACAGCCTTCCTCATGTCCTCTGTTATGTCTAATAAAAGTAAATTCATAAAAGAAGGCTTGAAAGACCAAGCTGACCAAGCTCAATTAGTTCTTTCATTAACTTTATAATTGAGCAATAACCCACAGAGTCAGACCTTCCTCATCCAAAAGGGGTGACATACAGTTGCAAAGTAAATCCTGCTCGATGTCTATTTCAGCACAATAGTATTTATATAACTGTCTTTTACAACGTAAAGCATTTGTTCTTATTACCTGAGTCTTCATGCCTCTTTCTTTCGTCTCACCCTCTCGGTAAGCCAACTGGAAGTGCACACTTACAGCTTCTCTGTATCCCATGGCACATGGACTTTAGTAAATGAGGATGCCAGCCCTGTCTATTGGGCACAAACGGCTTAGGAACTGTAAAAGTAACTTAGCTTGAATGCAGATAATTTGAGAAAGAAGTCTGTAGCTCCTTTTCACACATTTCAGCATAGTAGAAGGAGGGCTTTGTATCATAATGGATGTGTACCGTGGTTTTGGGTTTGGCTCTTGTACACTGGGCCTGTCTGCTTCTGTGCATGTAGATATGTAGACCTGTAGAGTTGCAGTTCTCAGGCTTACACAATCGCTTTGTCATTGTGTTCCCTCTCTGTCTTCCTTTCTGGATACTTTTGAAGACAAGATGCTGGGTCAAATGAGCCTTTGAGATGATGTAACAGCCATAGACCTGTGCTCTGTTCTGGAACAAACTGTCCACAGCTGTGCCACAAACATTTCATGTGCCCATAAGCCTTCCCCTGACATCATCAGACCTGCACTTAATAAAGTGTAGCAGGAAGGTAGTCTGGGTGTAACGTGAGCTTTTATTAGGAACACTGAAAAGGTGAGTAGCCAGAACTAGACATTAATTTTTAAACCCATTTTTCTGTGGTGTGCTGCAGAATGTCAACTTTTTGAAGCAGCTCTTTCCAGAAGCACTCAATTAAAGAGGGTGAGAAATGCAAGGATTTGGGCTGGGTGGCAGAGGAGAGGCAGTAGAGGACAAAAATGAGGGTCTGGGAATGATGCCTATGATGCACCAGTATTTGGGAGAAACATCCAGATATCTGCCCATGCAGGGGAAAATCTGTCTGTCCTTCTTGGCATTAATGTGCAATAGGTGGGTTTCTTCATGTGTGTTTCTGTACCGAGATGTCCACATGTCCAAGATACTTCTCCTCGAAACACATATAGTAACAGAGGAATAAATTTTAAAACTCTGCAGACAAATCAGACTGATTTTTTCAGAAGTTTCCTTCTTGTATTGAGCTTTTGAAAAATGCTTTCACATTAAATGTATATCCCCGTCTGCTGTGCTCACCAACATCTTGTTTTAATGGTATAATGGTGGAGAGAGACCTCTAATCTCAGCAGGCACATTCTCACTAAAGAAATAGCCCTATAAAAAGTAATGGGTAATTAATATAATAAAAAATTCTTCAGTAATGGCTAGGGATATCAGATTTTGGTTCATGTATCCTTTTGTGACCACGGAAATCATGATTTATGCTTTCTGGCTAAAAGGCTGATCTTTCTGTTCTGGTGCTTTTATATCAAAAAGTACATGAAACAGCAAATGCTGCACCGCCAGTTTTGTACCATTCTTACTGGAATTTGATTCTTCCTTTACTAGTTGAGGATGTTTCAGATCTTGCATTGTTAAAGTCTAATGAGACACTAATGTGCTAGAAAGAGCCTTTGAATTATCTTATTTTAGTCAAAATATTGCAAATATGTTAATTCCAAGACCTTCAATGACACTAAAAACACTCACTGAAAAATGCCTCATTTTCTCTTAATAACACTTGCTTTAATGTTGCTGCAAATGACATCGACTTGGCAATAATGATACTGCGTTAGCAGTTAAAAATCTACCTTCAATGGTTATTTGTATTTAAAATTTTTCATTTTCATTTGATCCCATATGCTTTTGACAACCCTGGATTGATTTAACCCCAGGTGATTACAGAACAAGGAATTAAAGCAGAATCCTGGGTACGTTACAAAGGCAAGGGAGCCGTTAGATTCCAGGCAACACCTGAGCTAATGTCTTTTTTCTAATTGAATGATAGTCAGGCAGTTTGCAGTGCCAGCAATATGGTTAAATCAAATTGACTTTTAGTGTTAGACCAATGGTGCTAATAGGCTGGGTTCACTCTCTATGAATGGGTATGGAAAGACAAATACATTAAAAGCAAAGTCATTCTCATCCCTTTTTTTTTGTGAGCAACACAGACTGAACTCTACAAAGTTAGTTTCCCTTCCAAGAAATTGCCGTTCTTCCAGTTGATCCCAAATGTGTTTGTCAATGAAAATCTAGAAGGAATTTTTCTTTTCACAACACGCTCCATAACCTGACTTATAGCCCTCACATCTTGTTATGTTTGTTGCCTTCCTTCATGTTCAGAGGGAACTGTTTTCTTTTTGCTTATAGCGTTTAGCACGCCAATGTCATGGCCTTGACTTCAGGGGCTAATAGTGCAACAAATAATGGCAGGCCCAAGCATAGGAAACAGATCAAGAGCTGACCAGAGGAAGGGTGCACGTGGTAGGAAATATGGATCATTGCTCCCTTCATCTGCCAACAGGAAGAGAAATAGGCACCCTGGTGAATTTGCAACATTATTACCCTGCTCAGTTCATGACCTTTTCGCCATTGATAAAAGAATGACCTTTTCACATAGCTGAGTACCATGGGCAGGGGAAGAGTTTTAATATTGCTTTTAGTGTTAAATGTCAGGTACTGAGAGCTCCAGAAGACCTGACCTATGGATTTGTGGGGGTTTGCAGTCTGCTTTGGGTTATGTGCCTGTATGTTAGCTCAGGATAGCAACCTTCCAACTCTGAACTCCTGTGTGATGCAGATTAATAACAGCGCTGGTTCATCAGGGTACAGAATAACTATCTCCAGCACAAAGGTAGCAACGACAGAATGGTAAAAATGCTGAAGGTTTGAGTCTGGTGATGAAGCAGTATGAAAGGAGTTGCATTTCAGGAAGGATTTCAGCTAAATACGGCAACATCATCTTATGCTAAGTAAGTAAAAGATTTTGTCAGTAAACAGTAAGATCCTCTACCTATTTATCATGTCTGAGAGTCCTGCCAGCAGTTTGGCAGAGTCTGATTGATGGTGTAATGAGGCTTCTTGCCTCAAAACCGGCTACTCAACAGTGCCATCCCCCTCACCAGGTTGCACATGCAAGATGTGAAAGTCTCCTGAGAGCTTGATCAGTCTAGGGGATCCATGTAGGAAGTGTTTCAAATCCTGACAGCACCCACAGGATAGGACATGAGAGAGATCTCTTCTAGGCTGGAGCCATCTATTAAGCTGGACATTATGGCTGTGCTTCACAATGCATCATTCATTCCTTTAACTGCTGACTTACCAAGGTGATTCTTTCTAGTCTCTAACTTCATGGTTTGTGTTACTGGAGGGTGCACTTGGAGGGAGCAACTTTTGCACATGTAGGCTCAATAAACTGAGAACAGATAGTGTCCTGTGCATTGCTACTGCTGCTGCAGCCAGGAGAGGCAGTGTCCTGTTGCCTATCACTGTGTCTTTACAGACTATTATCTTTAGAAAAGAGTATAGAAATATGAGGATTGTGGAAAACAAATCATAGAATCATAGAATCTGTTGGGCTGAAAGGGACCTTTAAAGGTCACCTAGTCCGACCCTCAAATGCGGGTAGAGCCAGAGATTCATGCACCTCATACATTCAATTATTGGCACCCTCCTTGGAGCTGGCCAAAGCTATTTTCTGGAATGATTTGTTGTTGATAATGCTCTTGTGTTGACATCTGAAATTTCTGTAGGAAGAAGATATTAAACAGCCCATTTCAGAGAGAGTATGTTTTTTAATAGCTCCTTTTTATCCATCCATAGTACTGTGTATTTGTATCAGACTTGATGATAAGTCATTTTTAAATGCAGCTGTCATACTCTGCACTGTAGATTGCAGTGATCCTACCACACTGCAAGGAAATGTTTTGACACTATGATAACTAACATTTTCACTCAAACACTGCTTTACATCCACAAAGGTAAAATTTTGTCATGGTCATTTCATCCTTTCATTGCAAACCAGGTTCAAAATTCTGTTCCACAATACATTTTAAGTGTGCAACAGATTTTCCCCACTTCATTTAGGGAGGGCAGCAAGCAAACTGCATGCCAAAAAAATCTGCAGCTTTGTGCAGTTTGAAAATGCCACGCTTTCTTTCCTCTAATACCAAGAGAGAAAAGGTTCATCTGAGAGTACAAAGAAATGCATATTTAAAAAAACTGGTCTCCACAAGGCCATGAAATCTTTAATTTGTTTATTTCTCCCAGAAGAATATAAATCACTGTTGCATCCCCCAAATGTTTGTGAATTTATCAAAAGGAGCATTTATTCAGCATTCATTCCACTCTGTCATTAAATCCTCTGGATTATATGCCTGTTATTGTCTTCTAAATTCCTGGTAAATATGTTGCTGACAACCAGCTGTTCTTTTCAATGCATCCTAACCAAACATCCTAGAGTAGATCATTAGTCTGCTTGAATCCATTTATTTTATCTGTGTCACTCAAGGAGATTATAATGGCCATCTGCAACTGTGGGCAGCTTTTATTTTGAGGAATGTGCTATGGCACCACTGAGGGTGACTGGTCTCTGGGATTACTTTGGAGCCATGCAGACTGGTGATCTTATGGGAAGCCTCTTGGAGATGGAGCCCCAAGCAAGGTGTGGGGAAATGCGTGACTCATTGCACCACTTGCTTATCCCTGGGAGTAAATGGGTCTCTGAGACCCTCTGCTTCCTCTTGGCCCCTTGACAGTGAGCTCATGCTAATGACAAACTCCATCACATCAGCTGGGGGTAAGGAGAGAGGCAGCCTGTTTCTCAGTCATTTCTGTCTTTCATCTGATCTGTGGATGGAACAAGCTGGACACTGCAGTCTCATTTCAAGTAGCCTATTTTCGGAGCAAAAATTTGGGTGTAGATTAAGTCTCAGTCATGGTACAATCTTTTCCCTCTCCTACTCTTACCCCGTGTTACATTTATTAAAGAAAGAGCTTTCCATTTGTTAAATCAGAGCTTTCCAGCTGCGTTTGTTTCCCCCTTGGCAGCATGCAGAATTTTCCTGCTGTTGCTTTTGACTTTTCAACGGTCTGAAGCACCAGATTTGATTCACTTGCAGTTCAAGCTATGTCAGGCTTCCAAGAACAGAGCAGGCAGAGGATGTTTCTGCTGGGGAAATAAAACTCTGTGCTTTACAGTTTGCAGCATTCAGCCCAGCTGGTTCTTTCTCTGAAAACAAGGGAATGCTGTCCCTTGCTCTTGTAATTCACAATAATTAGTGGTGAAGTGATACTTGGTTTCAGGGAAAGAACTGTGAGTAACTCTTCCCTAAAAAAACATGATGTGGATAGGGTTGCCCAGTGGGAAGGAGTACTTTGTGTTTGCTCCAGGAATCAAAAATATTCAACTGTCTGTAAATCAAAAAATGGAAAGAAAAACCCTGTGACTTTGGACTGATTGAACCTTTTTTTTCCTCCTAGTTTACACTGAAATGTTTAATATTTAGATGTGTGTGAAATGCAAGCAAGATAGATTAGTTGTATTAATTGGGGCAAAAAATGGGGAGGGGGGAAACCCTAGGCTGAAAATTATCCTAATGGAAACACTTTATTTTCAAAGAACAGATGGTTTTCATTTCTTGTGGCTATAGAATGTTTTTCTGCAATACAAAGTCACACAGTATATCCTCTGAGGAAATTGAGATAGAGACAAAACATTACATGGAAATTTGTTAGAAGCTCTAGAAGCAATAGGAATACCAGGCATGACTTTTTTGTGCCACTAACTTTCATCAGCTTCAACTGGCAATTCCTACAGGCTTGCCTGAGATCAAGGCATCAAGGACCCCCACTTGCCCTGAGTCTTTCATCCTTTTCCCCATCAGTACAGCAGCAGGAGAAGCCTCATCTGCAAACACTAGCTATGGCAGATGACATTTTTTATGTTTTCTCTCCCAGCCTGCCTGGCTTAACCTTTTGACCATCCCTCAGCCTGCCTCTTAATGTGACCGTTTTATCAACTATTGCAGCTAAATGGCAGTCACTTTAGCCAGTCTCCTCTGCTGCTGCTGGAAATTTTTATGCGTCGTGACCTTGTTTGTGCCCTTAATTTCTGCTAGAGATGCTCATCTCCCTGCACTGTAACCAATGAATCAATTTTATTTTCTCTTCTGAAGATAGGAGGGAAACAAAGTTTCTCCCCCCGCTCCTTATCTCCAATAAGAGAGCTCCAGTTTTTCTCTCTTTGTAACTGCCTATTGATCCTGTATGTCAGCTGTTCATTTGTGGGTTTGATTTTGTTTCTGTTTGCTCAATGATATTGAAAAGTGACTGCTCAAAGGGCTGTGAGGACTGGGAATCTTGTCAACATGTTTTATAATGCGTTATTTGCATGTAATTACAACATGAAAATGTGAATGCATGAGATCCTTCCCTTTGCTCGGTTACATATTCCTTCTGGACGACACGCATCTGCAGTCCCAAGGCCCAGTTATGCGGTAGGCAGCCCCATATTGCCTGTTGTGTGTGCCCAGATTTAGTGTTCCTATGCAAAGTGTTTGCCAGTAAATAAAATGGCTATTCGTCAATAAATAGTCATTTTTCTAAGTTTTTGAAAGCATCATCTGCTGTTCTTGCTTCTGTTTGTCTAGGCACTCCTCTGCCACTGAGAGTGAGTCAGGTGTGTGCCCTAACAAAGCATGAGCTGGGGAGGACCACTGGAGTTGCCTATAGGGATGAGAAGCAAATGTCAGTGTCTTCCTCAAGAGTGAAAAGCTCTTTGCTGGACTGCTTATTTTTGGTGGCTAAGCCCTCCTTGCATCTGGCTTCAGCATCCTGGTCTTACATCTGAGGCACAGGTATCGCCTAGCTGTGTCAAACTTGTGTCACTTCAGCTCTTGAGCAGTTCAAAAAGGACTTGTGCAATGAAACTGCTGACTGGGGGGCATGCCCTGCAGACAAGGAAGGGACTATGAGAGACAGAAGCAGTGGTGGATGTGGGGTTGAGTTCATCAAGGGCTGAGGCCCAGCTGTGCTGGAACCTGGCAGTCTGTGGAGACTGTTAGTTCATCTCTGTGAATAACTTCTGAACTGTCTCTGTGAACTTCTTGCACACAGACCATTCAGTCAGAGTCTTGTGTCTTGCTGTAAAGATTGGGTATAACAGTTCATAAGGGTGGGAAAAGTTGTCACCACTTTTCTGGTAAGAGAAGCGTTTGATTCCCCTGAGAAAAGTTGAAGACAAGTAACTCTATATATGTGGTGGCTTGGCTCTGGCTGGGGGCCAGGTGCCTGCCAAAGCCACTCTATCACTTTCCCTTCATAGATGGGCAGGGGAGAGAAAAATACGAGAGATAGTGGGTCAAGACAACAGTAGTTTAATAAAGCAGAAGAATACAGCATCTGTGACAAGTATTCCCTGTTGGTGTAATAGGTACTTTGTTTTCCATTAGATGCAATATTGGAGATGTGTAATCTTTAATCCATTTCTGTCTACTTCAGCTGTCAGAAATAGTGAAGTTTCTTTCCAAAATGACATATCTGCTAATCCCTAAAAGCACATTGTAACCATATTCTGGTCCTTCCAGTTCTCTAATCAAAGTTTCCTTCAGCAAGGACGCCCTTGAACCTGGGAAATGACCACATATTAATAGAAAAGATAAAAAGTACCCTTTTTTCCTGTGCTCATCTTGAGGAGAGGGACATCCTTTTAAATATTTGTTTGTTTTGTGACTTAGATCTTCAGTGTTTCACCACTCAACAGAAAATTCACCATATTTGCATCGTAGGAGGAAAAGAATGTTTGACGTGGTCTATTTTCTTTGGAGCCTGTCCTGTAATGCTTTAGGAGAACCCTCAAATGATGGAACCTGTAATTTTAAAACAAAAGCCCTCCTTATTGAGTCTTGGCTCAATAAGGAGATATATATCTATATATATATGCCCTTATTGGCTGGGTGCTTGGAACAATAAGAGGGGTCACTGATAGAGCTGTATATTACTTTTCCTCAGAAATAATTTTGTGTGTTAGGAGGAGGCTAAGGAACACTCAGAATTTCTTTGAAAAAAGATGTAAAGTTGTTTTTCTTGAATAAGGAATTAATTAGTGTTATTGAATAGTGAATAATATTTCTTTTAACTATAAATGATTTCATCTTCCTTTTGTCATCAAAGGCTTCAGTAGTTAGATAAAAGCGGCTCTATTTTAGAAGCCTGAGTACTGTGGAGGTGGCAGTATGTGATGGAATTTTGTAGATTTTTTTTTCTGTTTAAGTGCATATCTGTCAGGATATTTTCCTTTGGTAAAGAGGTTTTAGATTGACTATTTTATTGCAAAGAAATTTAGTGCTGGTTGTTTCAATCAGGCAGTGCCCGACACACCTCACCTGGGCAGAGCCAGTTTCTGGTGTGCTAGAGAAATAAATAAACATGGAACCCTGATAAAGCTCTGGGACAGCTCAGCTCTTGGTTGTGATACCTGCAGAAAGATTTGCGTATTTAAGTCATCTACAGTTGAAGATCACAGAATCACTCTGGTTCAAAAAGACCCCTGTGATCTAACCAACCATCTACCCTACCTTACAAGTTCACCCCTAAGCCATATCACTCAACACCTCATCCAAATGATCTTTAAACACACGCAGGGATGGTGACTCAGCCACCTCCCTGGGAAGCCCATTCTAGTGCCTGACCACCCTTTGTGTGGTAAGATTCTTCCTAATATCAAGTCTAAACCTACCCTGTTGTAACTTTAACCCATTTCCTCTTGTTCTATCACTGATTGCTTGTGAGAAGAGACCAGCACCAACATCTCTACAGTGTCCTTTCAGGTAATTGTAGAGAGTGATGAGGTCTCCTCTCAGCCTCCTCTTCTTCAAACTAAAGAGCCCGAGCTCTTTCAGTCTTTCCCAACACGACTTATTCTCCAGGCCCTTCACCAGCTTAGTTGTCCTCCTCTGCACTCACTCTAGCACCTCCACATCCCTCTTGTATTGAGGTGCCCAAAACTGGACACAATACTCAAGATGTGGCCTCACCAGTGCTGAATACAGGGAGACAATAACCTCCCTACTCCTGCTGGCTAGTCATCTCATATAGCAGCCCATGCTTGAAGAACCTAAAACCCTGTCTGTAACACCAGTCCTAGAGCCAGGAGTTCGTGGCTCTTTCTGTTTATATCCTCATTCCTGGTTGCTGCTGAAGGCATAGAGGAGAAAATAAGTTGTGCTCCCGGTCCCTTAAGCATCCTCCCCAGGGCTCTAAAATATCTCTTAATTGACTTTGGACTTCTCTTGGTAACCTCATCACTTCCCACCTGAAAAATTAGCAGGGGATAATAATCACAGGGTTTAACCCTAACCTTGTGCCCCAGGGAGGCAGCAAACCTCCCTGTGAAGTGGGTCAGGACAGCGTATTGGCCCTCTGTCCTTCTCAGGAGAGAGTCACCCACCGCGATGACCCACCTACCTTTCTTTTTAGAGCCAGTAGTGATGGTGGGTCTAAAGTCAGTCTTTCTGGCACTTCTGGCCTGGGTGAATCATTCTCCTCTCTAGCAGCTATCTCTTCCTGCAAAACCCTGTACCTGTTCTGCAAGATCAAAAGGCATGATGGGGGAGGCTGGGAGGGGATCTGCCTGCTGTTCCGAGAACGCACCTGTTCCCACTCCACCCCTTCACTGAGGTCCTCTTCCAAAGCCTGGCTATAAGTGGGTAGAGAATCCTCTGATTTGTGTGATTTGCTTGCAGCCTCAACCTGCTGTCCTACTCTCAGGGAGCTGCTCCACCAACCTATCTCGCTCTCACTATCCCTGATGCTTCTCAACCTCTCCACTTCATCTTTTAGCTCTGCCACCAGCCGGAGCAGATCACTCACCTGGTCACATCTTATACAGGTGCTATCTCTGCTGTCTTCTGGTAAGAGTGACAGGCTGAGGCACTCCTTGCAGCTGGGTGTCTGCACAGCCACATGGTCATAGGTGGGTGTTGTCTGTGTCCTTACACTTTTTCTGCTGATTTTGGACCTAGTTCCAACCATTTTCAGGCCAACAGAGACGACTTGGCACTGGCCAAGGAGCCTTTGAAATCCGCACCCACCCCTATTGCCCCTCTCTCGCAGGATCGGCTAGTGAGGAGGAGGAAGGGACCTCTGCTTTTTATGTTCAGCGCTCTGCGGCGAGCAAAGCCCCTCTCGCCAAGGTTTTTCTCCCCAAAGTGCCAGGTTTCTCTGGCTACGAGGTCTGACCTGCTGTGTCTCAGATTTACAGGAACCATGGAAATAAATATGCTTTCATGATGCTAAACTTCCATGATGTGAAAAATGCCTTTAATTGTAGCTGTACAGCACCCTTTATACGCTCAACCATGATAAACCAGGCTTTTCGTACTAAAATATTGTTCACGCTGATACTAATCTGCATGCAGCGACAGGACAACACTTCATTTACGTGTATCTGCGCAGCACAGGAAGAGGCATGCAGCACTTTTCTCTAAAAGCTTTCATGAGTGTTGATGACAGACAATATCACTCCAAGAAAAAACTTGTGCTTAGGAAAATACAGAAAAAGGAAGCTAATAAAGCATTGCGTCGAGAATAGTAGCTTGCTGAAAAACTCTTTATGGTTTGAATTAATTTTTACTTCAGCCGCACTTGTTGAAAATATAAATAGATAAATAGTCTTTTGCTTTCCTACAGCTTTCTTCCTCTTATATTGTGCTTTCAAAGTCTGCATGTTCAATTATTTTTATTATATTAAGCTATCACTGCAGGCTCTCTTTCAGGGAACAAGTTCGACATCAAGCTGCTTTATCTGAGTTCTTAGTGTGATGAAGGCCAATTTAGTCACTTTCTTTATACAAAACAATAGAAAGTTCATGACATTTTGATGATAATAGCATCTTTAAAAAAGGATGACCATCTGCTTTTATTTGAGTCTCTTCTAAGTGTCCTTTTGAGTTCTACTTTCCCTATGGAAATCACCGAGATAATTTTCAGTGCTGTCAGCTGCAAAGATGTGGTAACTGTCTTGTAAGACAAGCATATGGCTGGGTCTAAAGGGCTTTTTCAAACTGGGGATTCAAATATAGGCTGCCAAGTTGTGTGCAGGAGCATCTGCCACTTTGGTTCCCCTCACAACGCCTCCCTGCGCTTCAGCTCGTGCTTGCTCTTTTCCAGGATGACATTTCATGGCAACAGCAGACCACAAAAATACAGTGCTGTGTATTTGAAACTAACGTTAAGTTCCTGAATTTGAAAGCTTTGGCGATATTTTGTGAAATACGGGATTTGCTCATTTGGAGGATCACAGCGAAAAACCAACCGCAAGCATCACACTAGGTATTGACACCTTCTCTTTGATCATGAAACACAATGACATTCTGGCCGTCGTGTGGCCTTGCCTGTGCCTTCCCAGTACTGATGGCTCTGAAAAAGTTTGGTCTATGCTTAAGAGAAAATATTACCAAAGGAACGTGCAGTTAACAATTTATTTCCTCGGCAGCCCCTAATGCAAGAAATATAAGTAGATTTAGAACTCAGTAAGATATTTTTCCCCCAGGGAATCAGCAAGGTCATAATAAACTTTCCCGTGAAAATGTTTAAGTGGAGGCAATCGATTTGGTTCAAAAGATGTGTGGCCCTTGTGGCTAAAGCCACTGCCAATGGCAACTTTTCATATAGTGGTACTTAATTTTGCCTGAGGTTTTTTTTGTTTGCTTGGATTTTTTTCACAAAAGCAAGTCTCTTAAAATGTTTATTGAGACAAAGACTGACAAATTTTAAACATGTTATGTTTTAAAGCAAAACAAGTTCTCCCATGCCAGGAAGCTAACTTACCTGTTCTTATCAAACAGAATATAATCTGAAAATTAGAGAGGCCAGAGTACACAGAAAGATCTGTGAAGGTACAGGAAATTGGATTCTTTGCTATTTGTGATTCATTTAGAACTGGTAAGAGTAATTTTAGCTGGTCAAAACCCCATTGGTGAATCTTACAACAGCTGCATGTTTATCTGAGCTTTCTGTAACGTATCTTCAACTTATGAAGTTTTTGTTCTTACTCCCATTATGAAACTGCAGTCATTTACTACAGGAGCCAAAACCCTTCTCTTGCCCTTTCTATGTACTGAATGGCCAACTAATAAGTAGGGAGGTAAATAATTCCTCAAGAACTTCCTTTACCTAAGCTATCTGTTCATAGAAACTGCACCCGGAATCACAGAATTACAGAGTATCTTTGCTTGGAAGAGACCTTTAAGATCATCTAGCCTAACCTTAAACCCATCACTGACAGGTGACCCCTAACCCATGACCCTCAGCAATACATCTATCTGCCTTTTAAATACCTGCAAAGATGGTGACTCCACCACTGTTCTCTGCAGCCTATTCAAATGCAATTGTAATTACTCTGGAAGCATCTAACCCTGGCTGAGAAAAAATGGGTTTAAAAAATATTGTTGTTCGGTGTAAGTGACCAAAGAGTGCAGAAAATATATTTTTTTTCAATAATAGTTTTTTATTAGCAGTTTGGTTTAGGGACCTGGATGTTCACGATGACTGAGGTTTTCCATTGAGACAAGCAAAAAATTCAAAGTGTTCACAGGTTAGAATGTCTGGAAAATTATTTATTTATATTACCAACATGAAATTGAGTTATGGTGTCTAATAGGGTTAGTG